>CANNZV010002301.1:158787-336323 GCA_947561585.1 Caprella mutica | reverse complement strand
GTACTACACTGTAACTGTACACTGTACTGTACACTGTAGTACACTGTAACTGTACACTGTAACTGTACACTGTAACTGTACACTGTAACTGTACACTGTAACTGTACACTGTAACTTGTACACTGTAACTGTACACTGTAACTGTACACTGTAACTGTACACTGTAACTGTACACTGTAACTGTACACTGTAACTGTACACTGTAACTGTACACTGTAACTGTACACTGTAACTGTACACTGTAACTGTACACTGTAACTGTACACTGTAACTGTACACTGTACATAAACTGTAACTGTAACTAGTAACTGTACACTGTAACTGTACACTGTAACTATAAACTGTAACTGTAACTGGTAACTGTAAACAGTAACTGTACACTGTAACTGTACACTGTAACTGTACACTGTAACTGTACACTGTAACTGTACACTGTTACTGTACACTTTAACTGTACAATGTAACCGTACAATGTAACTGTACACTGTAACTGTACACTGTAACTGTACACTGTTACAGTACACTGTATCTGTACACTGTAATTGTACACTGCAACTGTACACTGTTACTGTAAACTGTAACTGTACAATGTAACTGTACAATGTAACTGTACACTGTAACTGTACACTGTAACTGTACACTGTAACTGTACACTGTTCCTGTATACTGTAACTGTACACTGACGGCGTCAGTGTTTTGGTTGGGGTTGTTTATCGCCCTCCTACTGGCAACAGTGATCTACTTCTGTGAAAACTTTACGAAATACTAAGTACCTTACGATTGTTCAAAACTCTAACGGATTACTTTGTGGTGATTTTAACTATGATTTACTTCATTTGGACAATACTGTTAGTCTATCTTTCCTAAATTTCATGAATAGTCACTCACTGTTGCCGATGATTAGTAAGCCCACTCGCATACGTCTGCTACTTTAATTGATAACATTTTTGTTATTTGTCCAGACAATTGTATTGCTGGTAGTATTGCGAGTGATCTTTCAGATCATATGCCTATCTTTATAGTCATTAAAGATATTTTCATTCAAAATTAACTAAGCAAATTGAAATTAAGTATAAAATTGTTAATGATGTTACTGTCAATAATCTCTATCAATTTAAGTAGTCACGATTTTACCAGTGTTATTGATTGTTCAGATGTCAGTAATGCGATACAAATGATTGAGGATATAATTTTACAATATTATAATTCAATTTGTCCTATTAAAGTGAAAATTGTATCATCTCGTAACCTAAAAAAGCCTTGGATTTGTGGAGCTGTTCTTGATAATGTTAAGAAAAGACAGAATATGTATATTTTGTTCCGACAAGGAAATGTGAATCGTACTACTTATTGCAGCTTTAAAAATATAATATACAAAATATACAAAATAAACCTACTGAAGTTACCGATCTGAAAATATTAATTTAAAAGTAACAAATAAAAATAAATACATATTGAACAGGACTAGGGTTATAAGTTTATTACTTATTACTGTACCGAGGTTAGTGGCCGCAGTTAAGCCCACATTACACTGTGGTGCTCGCCATGGCGCTGTTGTCTCTCTCTACAGATATGGAGCTAGTCATTCTCAATAATTGCCATTACTCTAGAAGAGTCGATATGGCAGTGATCGTCCAGCTGGTGGTAGTAATAGTACGAAGAATAGGAAGTAGATTATGGTGGCTAACTCCATTATTTTAAAATTAATCTAAATCTGGTTCGTGATGCATTGAAATTTAGGGAAAATTTTAAAAAATTCTATGAAGTGAATCTTTAGTCTCGATGTCATCACGAATGATGACCGGACGTTTCGTACACGAACGTTTCGTTACCGGACGTTTCGTTACTAGAAAGTTTCGTTACCAGGACGATTCGTTACCATTTTTTTTTATGAAATGGAAACGATTTTTTATTAGATATGGGTTGCAGACTACAATTTTATATCATACAATTGATCCATACAATCAGATGTTTTAAAATTAATAATCATTACTTAATTTCTTTGATTAGAAAAGCTGGAAGTAAAGATAGCAAGGATACCAACAGATATAGAAGTTAAATAATAATACTCCTATTTTTTTCCCTTATATGATCGAAAATGCGCTTCAGTCCGAGAACTTGGAGCTTACCATACATTGGGAAAATATTTTGCTACTCATAATTTGGAAAAAAAATTAACGTTAGGGTAAAATTCCAATTACCAGATATTACAAGTTACCGAAGGAAAATAACTTAATGAAAGAAACATAACCTTCCGCAATTTTGCGAAGGTAATAATTATTTTCGATCATATAAGAAAAGACTATATAATTTAACATTTCAACTCTTTATTCTTATTCTTATATACTATTTTCTATTATGTTCGAAAACTTCCAGTAATTGATTTACATAGGGAAAAAATTCAATATATATTTATAATTTATAATGTATGGGATTGGTATAATTTTTAGTCTATAACTCATTTCGAATTAAAAAAAAATCGTTAGAAGCGATTCGGAACGAAAAATCTGGTAACGAAACGTCCTAGTTACGAAACGTCCTAGTAACGAAACGTCCGGGTACGAAACGTCCAGTAACGAAACGTCCTAGCACCATCACGAATGTATATTTAATTAATTATCTTCTTGATAGTTGTGTGAAGCAATTCCATACCTATATAGTATTAAATTTTTTAATTCTATTGATTTTATGGCAACACTGCACACTCTACACAGAACAGTTAATTCTTTTTTATACAAAACCAGGTTATTTCTTATACACATTCTACAATGTATCACGCAGTAGCCATAGAAAGTCTTAAATAACTTGTACAATGAAAAAAAAACTTTTCCCACTACTTTAAATCTCTTTAGTCGGCTTCAGTGAAAATTTCATCACCTCAAAAACGGTGACGGTGTTCGTTCTATTGCGCAGTGCCTCATTTTAGTTAGATGTCATTTAGTTAGTTAGAGTGCCACATGTTACCTTCCTGTTCGGATGACCCTATGAACTCTATAACATAGTACCTATTGTAAAGATCATGCACCCCAATAACATCTGGGGTGCATGATCTTTACAACATCCTAAATTGGTACTAAATACTAATATCATTGGACGAGAGACCAACTCAAACTCCTGAATGAATCTCTCAATTAAGACTACCTACATTCCACAGGGCTGAATACTTTATCCACGGTAAAGTATTCAGCATTACGGGTTCTTATCCATTTACAAGCGAAAAATAGTAATATTGAAATATTTTTGTACCATTCGATAGATTATTAAATTTTAAATAATTCTGTATTTGGTTCCAGATTGTTAAATTTATAATTTAAGAGATATCCAAGACGAAATACTACTATTTTTTTTATTCATACAGTGAAACACACTACTTCTCGGAGTTCATAGCAGTTAGTTTATTATCCATTTACAAGATAAATAATAATGATAATGAAATATTTTTATACCATTCGATAGATAATTAAATTTGAAAGAGTTCTGTCTTTGGTCCCACATTGTTAAATTTATAGTTTAATTAAGAGATATTCAAGACGAAATTTTTTCCCATACACTGTTGCACACTAATCACCGGAGTGAATGGTCTGCAGTTTTTTATCCATTTGCCGCAGAAAGCAATTATAATATTATAATTTGATATAATCTGATAGATTATTAAGTTCAGAAGATTTCTGAGTGCGGAACTAGAATCGAAAAGCGGATGGTTTAAGAGATATTAAAGAAGAAATATCTTTCCATGCACTGTTGCACACTAATCACCGGAGTGAATGGTTTTTAATTTTCGTCCATTTTGCCGTAGAAACATAATTATATTATTATAATTTGATTTCATCTGATAGAATATTAAATTTCGAAGAATTCTGAATTCAGAACCAGCATCGAAAAATGTATGGTTTAAGAAAAAAACGCATATATCTCACTGTTTCACAACTCAATTTTTAAAAAAGTGCCATATCTTACGTCTGGAATTTTTTTTATAAACTGTGTAACCTGTTATAGTCTATGAACCTTGTTACACACCTACACATGAAGGTGTTTGTTTAATTGCTCTCGAACATTACCTCGAAAAGCATAGTCTAAACCGCAATAATAATTGGGCAGAAACATATGACGATCAGAAATCGTGTACAATGCACCATACTCTGACGATCAGTGCACTGACGATATCGTCAGTGCGAATAATCGCTCGAATACGCATAACCGTAGCCTATAAATGCCATGGTAAAAGAAGACGTGACCCTTGGTGGGCTTATTAACAAGATTCGTAAAATTCCTACTAACTGTAGAGAACTAACTCTCTAGCCAGCTACAGAAAATTGAAAATACCCTCAACCATTTAATCTTATTATTATATAGTATATACCCAGAAATACTCCACCATATCTAATCTTTTGACGGTCCTTCTCTCACATCTCTCAATTCTAATGGCCCTCGAATCACATGTAGGTTGTCCCCAATTTTACCCTCGACCAAAGACCAGTCAGTAATTCTAGAAGAATAAGTCCTTCATTATCTCTTGAACATTCATTTATTTAAATCAAAGAAGAAATAGTACATTCGAAAACTCAAAGATCCAATCCACTCTAATTTTTATATTTATCTGTTCATTGGAACTGAGGTTACGAATTGTAGAACTGCAAACTATTTCTAATTGGTTCCATATTTTTATTATAATATGTATTTCAAGTTATTCTTTTTATTTTCATACAAACCTCTGAATTCCAAGGGAAGAAAAGGATCAATATACCTCTGAAAAATTTAATTCAACATAATAAAACTTTTAGACATATTATAAATGGCTACATATCTAAATACCCTTACCTCAATCTAATATAAATGTCGGATAGTGACGGTTTGGTATTACAATTTCTTAATTAAATAATCAATTAAGAAGCGAATACTTTATCAATTATTTCTTTTCTGTCAACTGTGATATTTCATATAACCTTAGTTCTACAAATTTAAACCTCTTCTAGAATTTTTTTTAAATTTAAAGTAGAAGGGACCTTCAAGGAAAACTTTATCTCCAAAGATTATTATTTCTAGAGAGTTATCCACAGAAAACAATCTGGCCAAAAAAGAATACAATTATTACCCTCGCCAATTTATTTTGATTACCATATTTGGAAGTGGTTAACTAAGTCTTACTAAGTAAGAAATATTATTGTCACACAACTTCACAAATATCAAATGAGACTGTTAAATTCACAAGTTACAAAAATAATTAACTTAAAATAACAATCCGGTATGAAGATTTATACCTACAAATGCAAATAAGGTAAATAAGATCTGATTATTTAATCAGAACATTTTTGCATAGTTTTATAGTTTATTGCACTTATAGTTATAGCCTTTCCAATGGTTGACAGAAATTTCGTCGACAGACACTTCGTCAACAAGACGTTTGGTCAACTGGACGTTTCGTCGACAAATTTTCGTAAAGGGGATATTAACACACTCTAATGTTACAAAACATGTACTTTAAAATAATAATGTATCAAACAATCAAATTACAAAATAGAATTATGGTAGAAATGAAAATTATTAAATAAATTGCAATCGTTTTTCTACTTTAATTCTAAACCAGAACTACTCAAAATCACCAAATTATTTTAAAGTAATTTGAAAAATTGTATATGCAAGACAAAACTTAATAATGAAATCATTGAAATCTAAATGACTGTATCCACACACAATGAGCATTATTAAATTTAATTCTTTGTCTATAAGTAGCCTCGTGTCACAACTGCTTATTAGTATCTTGCGGTGTTGGCTTGGATGAAGTGAATCAACTGATGCACTTTATATAGTATATTCAAACTATAATTTTATGAACTGAAGTATCTCGCTTTAAAAACAAAGCCATAGGGTGAACTTGAAACACCTGAGTGCATCAGTTGGAGTTGTTTATTTTTCTCAGTGCAATTACGAAAACCTGCAGCAGTCGAGCAAATGGCATTTACCAACTGAAAATGATTTGTCAATTACAAATCCTACGATATAAATCTTATTATGAAACAAAAATTATTGAGAGGAAATTGTTTTAAATTCTTAAAATCACAAACATTACTTGACCCAAAATTATTAAATTACCTTAAAATAATTTGTTATTATTGAGTAGTTTTTGTCTGGTGTTGAAATTTATTCAATAGTTTTCCTCCTTACCAGTATTCTAATTCGTAGTTTGATCATTAAGGCCTTGTTACACAGAGCAAGTTACTGTCGTGACAGTGGACAGCAGCTTTCCCACTGTACTCGCATGCCAGTAGCTCAATGTTCATAGCATTGAATCTCCATAACAGTTACTCGACTGATGTGGTCACACTGTGCGAGCAGCTGCACTACAGTAACTGGCTAGGCCAACTCGCACGTTTACTCGCACAGTGTAACAAGGCCTTTAAATACATTTTATGTTAAAGTACATGTTTTGTACCATTAGAGTGTATTAATATCCCCTTTAAGAAAATTTATCGACGAAAAGTCGATAAATTTCCAATATAATGTAGATGAGAACCAAATAATAACTCATAAGAAACATACTATGTATATAGAATGTAGATACATATAAACAGGATAGTAACGTAAGTATTTAAATGCAAAAAAAAAGAACAGAAAAATAACTAAAACACTTCTATCGATGAATTAGATACATGAAATGGAGCAAGTAAAGATAACGGACTAGAAATGAAGCTAGTGAAGGTAACGGACCAGAATTAAAGCTATTAAAGATAACTGACCAAAAAATGAACCAAGTAAAGATAACGGATCAGAAATGAACCAAGTAAAGATAATGGACCAGAAATGAAGAATTTAAAGATAACGGACTGGAAATGAAAATAGTAAAGATAACGGACCAGAAGTGAAGCTAGTAAAGGTAACGGACCAGAAATGCATCGAGTAAAGATAACGGACCAGAAATGAAGCTTTTACAGATAACGGACCAGAAGTGAACCAAGTAGAGATAATGGACCAGAAATGAAGCTAGTAAAGATTAAAGGCCAGAAATGGAGCTAGTAAAGATAACGGATCAGAAATGGAGCTAGTAAAGATAACGGACCAGAAATGGAGCAAGTAAATATAACGGACCCGAAATGGAGCTAGTAAAGATAACGGACCGCAAATGAAGCTAGTAAAAATAACGGACCAGAAATAAAGCAAGTAAAGATAACGAACCAGAAATGAACCTAGTAAAGATAACAGACCAGAAATGAATCAAATAAAGATAACGAACCGGAAATTAATCAAATAAAGATAACGGACCAGAAATGAAGCTAGTAAAGATAACGGACCAGAAATGAACCAAGTAAAGATAACGGACCAGAAATGAACCAAGTAAAGATGACGGACAAGAAATGAAGCTAGTAAAGATAACAGACCAGAAATTAAGCTATTAAAGATAACAGATCAGAATTAAACCAAGTAAAGATAACGGACCAGAAATGAAGCTAGTGAAGATAATGGACCAGAAATGAAGCTAGTAAAGATATAATGGACCAGAACTGAACCAAGTAAGGATAATTGAAATTATTCATTGAAATAAAATTCAGAACAATTTTTTAACAGTGATTACCTAATTCAATATACATTTTAAAGAAAAAAATTAATTCAAGCCTATACGAAGGTTTCCCTTTTCAGGCAGAATTTAAAAATATATAATCAAATTCTAATTATCGGTTGGTGAGTAAAAAAATACATAAGAATACATATTGACAAAAAAGAAAAACTAATTGGTGAGAAAACAAACATAAATGCACATGATGAAAAATTAAAAGGAAATTATTTTAAAAGAAAAAGATTCAGCCCAATTGGTCCAATAAAAATTGTTTATAGGATGTTCTAAAAGATTTTAAAGTCTGGATATCTCTAATATTTGATGGGATTGAATTCCAGAGTAATGGACCATTGAAATAATAGATTTTTGCGAAATGGTAAGTCTCTGGAAGGAAGGAACTGCTAAGTGACGAGACCTAGTATTGTAGGAGTGATTGGGAAAGGTTAAAAGGTTACCTGAATTAAGTTTGAACATATGGATAGCTAATAAAAATTTGTAGATGTCTCCAACAGGTAAAATTTTGGTTTCCTTGAATAAAGGAGAAGTGTGAGCGTAAAAGTCAGATGACGTTAAAATTCTAATAATTCTTTTTTGTAGCAAAACTAAAGGACGTAAGTGTACACTGGCAGCTCCCCCCCATATCAGGACACCGTATATAAGATAAGGGTACACTAAACTATAATAAATATTAATTAACACGGATCTAGGAACAAAACTTTGAATATAAAAAATAATACCAGTAGTCTTGGATAACTTGCAACATATAGCATTAACCTGATCAGAAAAATTTCGATTACAGTCAAGAGTTATGCCTAAAAATTTCACCGTGGGAACAAAATCTATAAGATCGTCATCAATTTTTACAACAAGAAGAGTGATAACATCAGATTTACGATTTGTGAACAACATGAGAGAGGTTTTACTAGTGTTTAAAGCAAGTCTATTATTTCTAGTCCAGGTATACAATGATGCAAGATTATGGTTGGTTTTATATACTAAATTACTATAGTTTTCATCAACACAGGAACTAGAACTAAAGCTAGTAAAGATAACGGACTAGAAATGAAGCTAGTAAAGATAACGGACCAGAAGTGAAGCCATTGAAGATAACGGACCAGAAATGGAACCCGTAAAATTAGTAAATATAACGGACCAGAAATGGAGCTAGTAAAGATAACGGACCACAAATGAAGCTAGTAAAGATGACGGACCAGAAATGAAGCTAGTACAGATAACGGACCAGAAATGAAGCCAGTAAAGATAACGGACCAGATATGAAGCTAGTAAAGATAGCGGAACAGAAATGAAGCTAGTAAAGATAACGGACCAAAAATGAAGCTAATAAAGATTTCGGACCAGAAATAAGCAACTCAAAGAATTGATGGAAAAAACATAGTTGCAATTAGTTTTAATTAACAAAAATATATATATAAATATACAACCTTGTAAATTATAATATTAATGATTGCACATTATAAATGTATATTTCGGTGGAAGTTTTTCGCTGTAAAATGAACGATCAATTCTAAGGTTGTGAAGAACAAGTTATAAAAAGGACGGGTGGATTCTGCTTGTATTCTTTAATACGGTATCTACGATTCCAAAGGTGTCCAGTCAATTGGGTCGTGGTCATTTGGGTTGCGGTCATTTGGGTCCGTGTTTATAAAAAGTATAATAAACATGAATATTTAATTTAGCTTATATATAATTGAATGCTTTCTCAGTTTTAAGGTTAATTAATAAAATATTTTAATATTTAATGAAATTTTAATATATGAAAAAAAACCACTTAATGCGTTTCCACAACGTGATGAACAATGAAAATTTAGCATACTTTTAAAAATAAGATTAATTAAATTATTTAGTAGGGGTTTAACGTCAGCTTCAGAACCAAAGGCCATAGCTTCATTTCAAAGGAAATTAAATACAAGGGACTAGAAGAAGCAGTCAGAAAGGAGAGTGGCTCCATGAACAAAGTCACTTACCACCGTCGGTGACAATGCTCATGGACGCAGAAAAGCTACTCCGTGAATGCAGTCACTTACGAAGGAATGTGACGAAACGGGACACAAGCACCGGTGACTGTACTCACGGATGGAAGAGGAAAATGAAGAGGTGATAGTGAATGAAGCCTACGAGCCTACCTAACACAAAAATCTAAGACCTCGTAGTTGAAGAGCATAACCTTAGCGCTATCCTATAAAACTGAAAGTAGCGTTAAAAAAATGATAAACATGGTAAAAAATGAAAAAGATAATCCATAATCCAATTTAAAACAGTTCGGGGCCCAATGGACGCCACACCCCTTCTCTTCCATTCACCACAGACAGCTTCAGGATAGAGCCCCTGGGGGCTAAAAATAAGATTATTTACAACAAAGGATTGCTTTCGTATAACATGGTAAAAGAAGCTTTAAACACGAAAGTTTGAATTAGTTAATATACTGACACAGTATGAATTTAGCATACTTTTAAAAATAAGATCATTTACAACAATTTAGCATACTTTTAAAAATAAGATTATTTACAACAAAGGGTTGCTTACGTATAACAAGGTAAAATAAGCTTAAAACACGAAAGTTCAAATAAGTTCATGTACAGTATGAATTTAGCATACTTTTAAAAAATAAGATTATAACAGTTGAGAGATTATTCAGTTTCGTTATACTGAACATAAATCGTATTATATACCCTGAAAAGCGCATTTCTTCTTTTTTTATATATCAAATTTCATTAAATATTAAAATATTTTATTAATTTACCTTAAAACAGAGAAAGCATTCAATTATACATGAGCTAAATTAACAATGCATGTTTATTATACTTTTTATAAACACAGACCCAAATGACCACGACCCAAACGACTGCGACCCAATTGACCACGACCCAAATGACCGCAACCCAAATGACCGCGACTCAAATGACCGCGACTCAAATGACCTGCAATCGATTCCAAAATATTGTTTCAATTCCAATTATTAAATTATTAAGAATTTAAATATAACGGAACATGGTCCGTTCTATTTACTTGCTCCTGAGAAATTATATAGAAAAACATATATATCTTAATTCAAAATATAGTTAATTAACAGTAATAAGCCTCTTTTATATGATTTCGCTGAAGAAAATATAGATATCTACTACATTAAAAGAATTTTTTTACTAAAAAAACGTAAACAATTCGTTGGCCACTAAAATTAAAAATCCAACCAAATTTTAAATATTAATTGAATACTCAATGATTTAAGTATCTGACCAATGCCTCATAGATACTATCTGATCAATTTCGTTGATACTATCTGATCAATTCCCTTAGATACTATCTGATCAATTACCTAGATACTATCTGATCAATTCCCTAGATACTATCGATCAAGAGAATATTTCACAAGAATTCTTCAGGGTTATTGATCTCGTATTCAGCTTCAGACGAAACAGCGTAGTCCATCAGGGTATTAGATAAAAATGCAAATGTTGGTCTTTCCTCTGGCTTTTCGTTCCAGCATTTCATCATCAGTTCATGAAGATATTCTGTACATTCCACTGGTTTTAATGGACGGGACATTCGCATCCCTTTCTTGACTGATTTGGTCACTTCTTGGTTGAGCATACCTTTGATAGAAGAATTTAATGAGTTGGTTCTAAATGTAGTAATTTTCTCATAATATAGTTGAAGTTAAAAATTATTTGATGACACACCTGGATAAGGTATTTCTCCCAGTGTCATCACTTCCATCATCAGTATCCCGAACGACCAGACGTCGGATTTTATGGAGTATGTTGAGAATGAAATACTTTCTGGTGCTGTCCATCTTACTGGACATTTCTTACCTGAATGGAAAATTTAGTTTAATATATTTACCTAATATCCAATTCGGGAAGATATAAGATGAATTGTGCATAGTAATTATCTCATGAAAATACAGTATTTGATTGATGTGATGAAACTTGAGCACTAAAAAATATTTGAATGAGTATAGTTAAGGAATATTTTTACTTGTTGAGCTATAATGTTCTGCATCTAGAATTCTTGCTAAACCAAAGTCAGCAATTTTGCATATTTTCGAACTGTTCATCAGCACATTTCTTGCAGCTAGATCTCTGTGAATGAGATTCCTTTCTTCGATGTAAGCCATTCCTGCGGCAACCTAAAGTGAAATGCGCACAAGCAAAGTTAGTGTTTTTTAATATCATTATAATATATGAAATATTATTCAAAATATGTTTGATAACACTTACATGACTGCATATCTCCACCAAATCTGGAAACACCATATATTTTCCCTCTATACGAAGAACATCGAGGAGAGATCCTGTAGATAAACCCTTTCAGATATTACAAAATGAAGCACTGTTATAACTAACATTCAAATCATGATGTAATTAAAGAAAAAACTACTTTTTATATATTATACCGGGTATTAGGAATTTTCGCTGCAAGAAAATAAGCCGCAAGAAAATTTGTCGAACGGAAGATTCGTCAAAGAATTTTTTTAACTCTTGGCTCAAGAACCACAATAATTGTTTGGGTCCTTTTCCAACCCTCGTTACCAAGGATACTTATTATACAACAGGACTCTTGACTTTAAATAATAACACTTACAACCTTCGAGAGTTAAAATCAATTCTTTTGGCTAAAATTTTAGACACGATTATACCGCTATCCTAGCTAACCAAAAGCTGTTTGTCCAACGTCTTAAGAAGCCTCATACACCTCGCTATAGAGGGATTTAAGACGTGGGGCGGGGGAAATCAGACGTCTTGCAGACGTCTAACCATCTTCGTTTGCACTAGGGTTCCCCGCTACCTCGGTTAATTGGGATATATAAATATGTATAAGAAATAGAAAAAAATCAAGCTAATTTTATTGCAATTTCTTATTTTATTGCACATAGTGTGTATGTACGTTTAACTGTATATCAATAAATTTAATGTTACATATTGTTATATACAAATTAAATGGGAAGAAATGTAGTGGTGTTCTCGTGATGCGAACTCGGAACTGTAGTGTGATGTAGGTACTATTGAAGCGGCGACACTACCATTGAGCCATTCTGGACATAGTAGAAGTAGTATTGGAATGATCTCTATGCAATTTGATAACTTGGGTGCTTTTTAAAGTTATTATAAATAAATATAATTAAACATTCTACTTTTTTGTATCTTTTCTTTTTAATGTAAATGATAAAAATATGTAGGTATAAAGTTATTTATTAATATCTGTATTAATAATGTCATTTAAGGTTATCACTACCTATCTAGTTACCTACTAGTGTTTATCAACAACTACCTAGTTACCTACAACTGTTTATCAATATCAACATAATACCTTCTGGTCGTTTTCACTACCTACCTAGTTACATAGTACGTAGTATTTATCAGTACCTACTTAGTTACCTACAACTGTTTGTCAATACCTACCTAGTTACCTACTGGTGTTTACAATGCCTACCTAGTTGCCTACAAGTTTATCAAAATCTTACTAGTTACCTTCTAGTGCTTATCAATGCCTACCCTGATACCTACAACTGTTTATCAATGCCTAATTTGTTGTCTAAAGCTGTTTATCAATGCCTAACTTGTTGCCTACAACTATTTATCAATACCAACCTAGGTCCTAGTTACCTACTAGTATTCATCAATACCTACCTAGTTACCTACTAGTGTTCATCAATAAAACCTAGTTACCTACAACTGTTTGTCAATACCTACCTAGTTATCTACTAGTGTTAATCAACGTCTACCTAGTTACCTACAACTGCTTGTCAATACCTACCTAGATACCTATCAGTGTTTATCAATACCTATCTAGTTACCTACTAGTGTTGATCAATACCTACCTAGTAACATACTATAGTGCTCATCAATACTTACCTAGTTACCTACTAGTGTTCATCAATACCTACCTAGTTACCTACAACTGTTTGTCAATACCTTCTTAGTTATCTACTAGTGATTATCAATTCCTACCTAGTTACCAACAACTGTTTGTCAATACCTACCTAGATACCTGCCAGTGTTTATAAATACCTACCTAGTTACCTACTAGTGTTTATCAATACCTACCTAGTTATCTACTAGTGTTCATCAATGCCTACCTAATTACCTATATCTGTTCATCAACAGCTACTTAGTTATATCTACTAGTGTTTATCAATACCTATCTAGTTATGATACGTAAATAAGGCTTGGGAATTAAGATTTGCACCACGACTCAATATAAAACTTTTTCCCGCGTAAAACAGACTAGGGACAGAGAGGGACATCCCGCGTGGGAAAGACGTGGGACGGAGAGGGACGTCCAGCAAGGGACAGAGAGGGATATCCCACGTGGGACTGAGAGGGAAATCCCACGTGGGAAAGACGTGGGACAGAGAGGGACATCCGGCGTGGGACAGAGAGGGACATCCCGCGTGGGACAGACGTAGGATTTAAAATGAGGGACAGACGAGGAACATCCCCTCGGGGGACAGAAGTGGGATATCTCACGTGGGACAGACGTGGGACTTCAGGTGTTGGAAAGTCGTGGGATTTCAGACATCTTGAAACGTCTGAAATCTCCCGTGCCTCTCTGTCCCTCGCTCGCTAGCGAGGGATGTCCCACACGGGACAGAGAGGATATGGTTAGCTGGGTATCATGAAGTATTTCGAGATGATAAACATGGTCAATCATTTATTAATGTTACAATTGCGTTGATATACTTGTAAATATTATATAATTATAGTAAAGTATAAAAATTTCAGTTCTTACCTTTGTTCATAAACTCTGTTACTATGTAAATAGGTTGAATGTCTGTGCACACTGCGTAAAGAATGAGAATGTTATCGTGGCGTAATTTCTTCATGATGCTTGCCTCTTTCAGGAAATCTTCGACAGTCATAGAGCCTTCTTTTAAAGTTTTCACGGCCACTTCAATCGAATCATTCCAAAGTGCTGAAATGTGTATATTACACTAGTAATATTTCTAAACTATTATTTTAACTTCTTGATAAAGTTAGAATAATTCATACTTTACATTTTGGATAAATTTAACCTTATCAAACAAACACTTGGAAGATTACTCTAATATTCAATGCAATTCATTTATTTAATTAGATTAAAAAGTGGTAGTGAAATAGTGGTGAAATTAAATGGTGAATTTAATGAATTGGAAGAACTCTCACCACGCCATACATCACCATAGTGTCCAGATCCCAATTTTTCCTTTAGAGTGAGTTCACTTCTGTCAATTTCCCACTGATCTTTCGTCTGTTTTGACAAATCCCATTCTTGTGGTTTGGGTTTTACGAAGGATTTCGTCAATAGACAACAATTTGATCTACAAGGTTCTGCAATGTACCATTATATATTTTCTATGAAATAGTAGGAATTCCAGGAATTTTCGGACATTTTATATCAGAAATTAATTAGCAAGTTTAAATTTCCTGATCTAGTATAATGAACTTACTTTTATAGTATTCAATGAGTTCAACTAATGAGAGAAACATGTAGCCAGTTTGGATATAGTAGCGATTTGACTCACAAATGATCTTGTAATGAGATATTTTGATCTTTCCATTGCTCATCAGCATCTGCAATAGTATTTATTGATCAATTTTCCAGTATCACCCACCAGAAACATGATGTTACAATTACAGACTGTTTCAGAATTAAGGCAATCAGTTGGACACAACAATCAATAATTCAAAAAAATGATTTTTGAATTTAAAAAACGTATATAATATTAATGAAGCCTGATAGTGTCATAAAATTACATTTTCTGGCAGGTAGATCACAAATTCATACTTTGTATTATGGCTGCAGACCGTATTATGGTGGTCAAGCTCCATAAAAAGGTGAAAGTAATTCATCAATTGCTAATAAGTTAAAACATGAGTCGTTCAACTTATTGGAAAATTGTTAAAAAGTTCAAGGAGACTGGTTGAACATCTGATAAACAAAGAAGAGCCTTAAATGAAGCTTAATTACCGACCACAAAACTAATCAAGAGATACCTGAGAGCACACTATACCTAACTTGGTGGTAACAGATGAGAATAAATATGGCATTCAGCAAGTTGAAAGAACAATTGGAGTTCGTCTAGTTTAGTCAAGGGATGGGATCGTGACTATAGACCTTAAAATGCTTAGTCTATGATTTTGTAGTCCTTGTGGGATTAAATTTAACACAACTAGTCCTTCTCTCTTTCTGGAATCGAACTTGCTGCTAAGTGCCATTCACTTGCCTTCACACTCAGGGAAAGGCCATGCGACCCCTTGGAGTTTCTGACCAGAAAAACACCCATCATACCACTAAGATCGTTCATCAGTAACTTCTCAGCTTCAGGACGAGAAATATCTCCTGCATACCACCTGGATTGGAAACGCCATTATTAGCTTATGATTCTAAAGAATGTGTACGTATTTGTTATATATTTTAGGTCTAAATTTGTTCAGATATTTACTCTTGGGCGCCCGTAGAGTTCTCATCGACAACGAAGAGTGTAGACACGAATCCTTCTTCATTCGTATTCAAGTTCCGGACGTACCACCAGTCTGAATCTCTGTTTGAAATAACTTTACATCAGTACATGATAAATATTACAAACTATTTAAGTACTGTCTATTTTCATCGTAACTCACGTCTTCTCCAGTATCAGAAATCTTTGATTCTTCTCATATGTTAATTCCTGTTTCACTCTCCCAGTGTACGGATGAAGTGCAATCACTATTCCATGTCCTGATAAAAAATATTCTTATGATATTATTGATCACCATGTAAATGAACTTGTTAAGATTTGGATATTAAGTACAATTAAGAGATACGCAATGATGTAAAGAGGTATTGCAATAATAATAAACTTTAATTTTTGTATCTAATCCTGCATTAAATATTCTGAACTTTCAAGAAAATTTAAACGTATTATGACAATCTTTTGATGTGGAATTATTAGATTAAGCTTCTATTATCTCTTCTGGTCATATTACAAAATATTTTCTTTAATTTCAAGTCTATATATTATGAACTATAGTCTATAAATCTTACCATCATTTGCTACATTCAGATTTGTTGAAGTTTCTTGATCATTTCTTATGTTTTGATAATGCACACTTTGAGCTGTTGAGAAAACAATCGGTTCATCATTACAAAAGCTTTATATTGTTGAAATATTGTTCATTAGAGGCGACAGCTTTCAATTTTTGTTTGAAACGCATTCTAAGCAGAATACTAATCGGTATATTTCTGTTTAAAAAATACATACAAGTTTAAACTATTATTCACGGTATTGGATTGCAAATTGTTCAGCTTCTAGATACGTATTTGAAATTATAAACAAGTTCATTGATCTTCAATATCTTCGCCAACTTTCACTTACTTGATATTTTATTCGTCGATTTGTTTTTGCTCATCATAGTTTCTTCGTCAGTTAGTTAGTACTGTACATGTGTTACGCTCAGAATAATTAAACTTTAGAATAAAAAAAAATCTAATTTTTTCCAATTACTCAATTTTTTCCCAAAACTCAAAATTTTATCAGAACTCAAAATTTTCCAAAAACTTTTCATTTTCCAAAAAACACTAAATTTTTCAAAAAACTCAAATTTTTCAAAAAAACTTGAATCCATATGAAGTGAGTGGTGTGAACCAAATGAAGTTAGTTGTGTGAACCATATGAAGTGAGTGGTGTGAACCATATGAAGTGAGTGGTGTGAATGTTTAAGCAAAATTCGAAATTTGAGAAAAAACTATCAAAATTTTCCGAAAAATTCGAAATTTTCCAAAATAAATTAAAATTATACAAAAAATATTAAAATTATACAAAAAATTTAAAATCTTCCAAAAACTCAAAATTTTCCAAAAACTCAAACTCAAACTAGTAAATTCAAATGAAATCTTAAATATTTCTTAAAAATTCAAAATAAATAATGAACCCATATTTGTTCTTTATAATAATCCTGTGAAAAACTCAAACTCCAAAAAACAAATAGGAAAATTCCTAGTTCACGTCCCTATTTCATTTAGGGACGTGAACTAGGAACCGAATGAAATAGTGAATGAACTAGGAAGTGGGTATTTTCAAATTATTATTTATTTAATTTAATTTCCTTTCATCATATTTTTTGCACTAAAAATAGTAATAGACAGAAAATTCAGTATCTTAAACTACATACACAAATAAAACCAAAAAGGAATATTTAAAATTGAGATTCAGAAGATTATACGAAATTCATAATGAAAAAATTATAAATATATAAAGAAAGCTATATATTATAACCAGATTTTATTATTTGTTAAAATGCCTATTAATTTAACTTAAAAAATTGCAAATAAATGAGAGACTTAAAATAGGACGTTTATCCCCTTTCTAGTTCACGTCACTAAATCAATTAGGTACGTGAACTAGGAAGGGGTTATTTGTATTGCAAAAACACTAAATTTTAAAAAACTCTGAATTTTCCAAAAACTCTAAATTTTCCATGAACTCTAAATTTTCCAATTAAAAATATTCAAAAAACTCAAACTACTAAATTTAAATGAAATCTTAAATATTTTTTTAAAACTCTAACTCCAAAAGGTAAATGAATATAAAATTAAAATAAAAAAAAACTCAAGAATAAATGAAAATCTCAATTAATTGAATAATTTTGAGGAAATTCAATTATATATTAATTTAGAATTAAATAAAAATTCGGAAAAATGTTATATTCGGAAAAATGGAAAAAATGGAAAACCAGAAAATTTAAAAAACCGAAATATATGAAAAATTGATAAAAACGGAATATGGGAAAGCCCCGCAAAAATCCAGAGAAAATGAAAAATCAGGAGAAATTGAAAAAGATACAGAATTTAGAAAATCAGGAAAATCGAAAAATCTGGAACCTTTAATATCTGGAAAACCAAAAAAGATCCGGAAAATCGAATGTGGAAAACCTGGAATATTTTTGATAAAAAAGATTCAGAAAAAACAGAAAACCGTCAAAAATATCTGGAAAATCGATAATTTCGGAAACCCGAAAAAAAAACAGGAAAAAGACGAAAAACTGTAAAACTGGATGAACATAATAAACGGAAATCGAAAAAAATCCGGAAAACCGAGAAGTCGGGGAAAAATAAAAACTCCGGAAAAATGAAAAACACAAAAACGGAAAAGCAAATTAAGCCTCTGCTCGAATGAGGAGAATTAGTTAAATTCTGTTATTTTTAGTTTCCCTTTGAATGAATCAACATATCACTTCAGTCATTACATACAAATTTATGAAGATTTCAATTTAAGATAAAAATATACTACAGACGTAACCAATCTGTGTAATAAAACCGTGGAATATCCACGGATACCGCTAGTGCTAATTAATTTAACGAAACTATTCTCATTAAATTAAATATTTCCTTAACTTTTCACTTGATTTCTTATATATAAACAATATTAAATTTATCAATTTAATGTAGAACGGAATTTGTATGTATTTCCTTCCTCTTAGTTCTATAACTTTTAATGACAAAAGGAAGTTACTGTAAGTTTATTCGACAGTTCAATGATCAATATTCTATGCACATTCTCTCGCACCAATTCACAACTGATAACTGAACTGCAATTGTGTGCATATAATCACTCAATAATCTTACATTTCCTTTGATAAATCCTCCCTGATAACTTTGAGCATCTTATTTAATGTCATCATTTTTTTATTGATGTCACATAAGTTTCATTTTATAAGTTTCATACAGGCTGATCAGGCCAAGTGAAGAAATAGGTATAACACTATTAATTATATGCACTATGTTGAAATTGTTTTAGTTATAAATTGCACATTGTGAGGTTGTTTGCTGCCTTCAATCTACACTACTTGGAGAATATCTCCACCCCCAGCCCCCCGGATATGGCGGAGAGATAGTTACGTACTCCATATATGTAATCTTTTAACTACAAATACATTTCCTGTATGATATATATATGGTATATATTGACGAGTCATTGAAGAAACTTTTACAATTTTCATGGTATGATTGAATCTCATACTCATTATATAATATAATGTTTTTTGAGGTTCAAGTACATTATTCTGTACAACGAGAAAAGTCACGGAGTTAAGTTTCAATATAGTGCCCTAATTATCCATATATCCTAAGGGTACGGTTACTATGGATACGTATTCGTGTGAATATTCGCACTGACGATATCGTCAGAATTGATCGTCAGTACAAAGTGATTATACACTGTACACGTATTGTGGTCTAAACTATGCCTTTCGAGGTAATGTTCGAGATGTTAGGTAAATGTAAAGTTTCGTGAGGAGAAAAAAAAGCAAAGTATTCTCTAAGTAAAAAAATAATGATTTATTTTCATATTATGGATATTCAATATTATTGAAAAAAATTGTTCAAAGTAACAACCAATTCAAGCTTTTATAGAAACAAATATATATTATATATAATTAAACAATATATGTATTAATACTGATAGTATATTATAATATATTTCCAAAATGCATGGGTAAACTGTAATAGCAACCGAAAGTAAGAAAATTAAACACAAAAATTTCCAAAATTTGTTATTAGTTGCATAAAAAAAAAATTTGAACGCTGAAGTTGTTCTGAAGACTTCGTACGTATTCTGCCGACTAATTCGCTGCTGCTGTAACTACTCTCAAGTATGAGTTTGATTATCATCCGATGTCGTCAGTGCGAAAAATCGCTCGAATACGCATCCATAGTAACCGTAGTTTGATTTTTTCATGCGACTAGCGACTAGTTCGGTAATTTATGTGTTTAAATCTCTTACTTTCGATTGCTATTACTGTTCACCCATGCGTTTTAGAAGTATATTATTTGATACTATCAAGAATAATACAGACTAGCGGTACCCGTAGATATTCCACGGTTTAATTACACAGATTGGTCACGTGTGTAGTATATTTTCCTCTCAAATTGAAATCTTCATAAATTTGTATGTAATTCATTTTTCCCCGATTTTTCGGTTCCCGTTTATTATGTTCTTCCGGATTTATCAGATTCTATCGGTTTTCCGATTTTCTTTTTTCCGTTTTTTGTTTTCGGATTTCCGAAATTATCGATATTACAGATTTTTTTTTGATGGTTTTCTGTTGTTTCGATTTTTTTTCCGAATTTCATTCGTGTTTTCCTGTTTCCTGTTTTCCGGATCTTTTTCGGTTTTCCAGATAATTCAGGATCCAGATTTTAAGATTTTCCTGATTTTTTATTTCCGTATTTTTATCAATTTCTCATGATTTTTCAGTTTCTCTAGATTTTTGCGTTCGTTTTTTCATTTTCCAGTTTTCCGAATTTTTCGTTTTTTTATATATTCGGTTTCCTTTCATGTTTCTTTTTCCGGATTTACCAGATTTTTCGGCTTTCCGCCTTTCCTAATTTCAGTTTTTTTAAGTGGGCTTTCCGATTTTCCGTATTTTTCGATTTTCCAGATATTTTGGTTCTTCGAATGTATATTTCGGCTGAAGTTCTTTGGTGTAATATGAACGATCAATTCTAAGGTTGTGAAGGAAAAGTAATAAAAAATGGAGGAGAAAAAAAAATTTACTTAAATCCTTTAATAGGGTATCTACGATTCCAAAATATTATTACAATTCCAATTATTGTTTAAATATTGAGAATTAAACCAATTTATGATTTTATTTATATAGAAATACACATTTGTAAAAGTGGGCAGCAATCTATTTATTCGGCAACATAATTGCCTACCTACGATGTAGCTAAAAAACTAAATGATTTAATTTCACCATACATGCCAGCGAGATATATGATCATCAACTCAACCAGCGAATTCATTGACCTCATACAATCTACTGAGAGTGTATGATACCTATCCTCACTCGACGTTGCCCACGCGGCAAATTTCCTTGGGACAACATTGGGACTTGACTGCAACACATAGTTGGGACCACAGAACATTGAATAGAAGACGAAGTGTAGATCCCATTATATTACTCTTGAGTGCCGTTTACAGTGACGTCACTTAGACTAGAGCCACTCAGCCAATCAGAGGCTTCGTTTCACCAGTTCTGTTTGAGTCCGTATTTTGAATGCGTATTACAACCGAAATGGTGTCAGTTTGTGTTTGTTGCAAAGAAGATTAGTTTATTATTGCTTAGTAGCTGGGCTATAGAATATAGATAATCGTGTATATAATTTGGTAGGAAGATATGACTGAGGCAGAATGCACGCTCAAACTGTTTTCGAGAGAGTGTTTATAGTGACGTCAGCGATCAATGGACGTGATTGGTTGAAATTTTACGATTGTGTACACCATGAGTACACGTTCGATCTGAGCTTCTTCTTATTCAATGTTCTGTGGTTGGGACTACATTGGGACCCATGACTGGGACAACCTTGTTTTTTGTACTAGTTGGGCCAATGTTGGGACCCAAGATTGGGACAAGAAAAGTTCCCGATGTTGGGAAATATTAACATTACTGTCCCAAACACATTATTATTGGGACAACATCCTTATCCTTATCCTTAACATTCGGACAATGATGTCCCAACGTTGTCCCGTAAGTAATACTAATCACAAGGTTGTCCTCTGAACTAAAGGCTACATCGCCGACGTCAAAAGGAAAATATAAACAAGGGACTAAAAGAAGAAATCAGACAGGAAAGTGGCGCCTAGAAAAGAGTCACCTACCATGCACTGTCGGTGACATTGTTCATGAATGCAGATTAGATACTCTGTGAATGCAGTCATTTACCTAATAATTAAATATCTGCTCAATTTCTTAATTATTCATCTTGCAAAAGATATTATTATGTAATTGTTTGAAAAAAAATCAATTATAAGCTATACTGTATTTGACAAATGTATAGAAGTTTCACTGTGTTTAGAGCTAGCTCTAAAATCAGAGGATATACTATCATCTTAATATCGAAGCTCTCTCATATTTACAGACAGTTAGTTCTTCTTATAGAGTTATTGAAGGTTTAAAAAGTAAAATAAGTAAAACAAACAGTTGCTCAATTATTTGATTTATTCATAGCAGTAATGTATACAAGTTACAAGTAAACAACTATTATAACAGCTATCTTGATCATAATAACTGACACTTGTCAAAACAAACTTCCGACTAAAAGAATACATACTTACCTATAATTCAAATGCAGAAATAATTCATAAAATCTAGAGTCCAAAGAAAATGGAGAGATGCAGGCCTTATCTGTATCCTCGGTATAGATCCACCTTAGCAAAGCAGTAAATTTGTGCTTTAGGTCCACCACCGATTTTCGATATTTTAACTCAATATATAGGTAATTTTATGACGTTTTACATGAATACCATTTGTTGTGGAAATTCTTGGTTCTCGATATATAGCACAATTAATTTTCCGGTAGGCTGATTTTGGTATAGGGGGTCTGTGAAGGTGCATTTATTGTAGTTTATATCTGATATAGCATCAAAAATATGTATATTGAGAGACATGCTGCCCCTATCCCCCTCCCCCAGGTCATAAAACAACCATGAAGTGTGCAGTTCACTAAATTTCTAAAATAGCTGGTACAAAAACCTACGATAACGTTTTCACATCACAAAACTATTTCCTCTAAAAACACTAAATGGCAGAAATTCTAGGAGAAAGGGCTAGTAGCTAAAAGTTATGCCTAATTTTATTTTTGTACTGGAAACTTAATTGCGTTATATCTCGTAAACGAAGAGTTTCCACAAAAAATGGTTTTCGTGATAAACATCTTAAAATGGCTCCTTTTATCTAAATAAAGTGTCAAAATATTGAAAACTACAGGCGGACCTAAGGCGCAAAAATTCTTATATAGGTCCTACTTTTTGAATTGACTTCATATTTCAAAAAATAAACGAACCAAATTGGTTTAGATATAAATTTCAAGGTTGATAGCTTATTTTGGGAGGGGTAACTACTATCTGCTCAGTGATATGCATCTATTGCCCATGAATTTGAACAAGAATTGGAGAAAATATCGGGATAACATTGGGACATGCCTGGGATAACAATATTGGCTCAAGTGTGATGTCCCATTGTTGGGACAACATATCTCCCAAGTACACAAGCAAGTCCATATGACACAACCTGGTCCCAATCATGTCCCAAGAAAGTTATGCTGCCTGGGTGACAGCCTATTTACAAACGTCCCAGTCGAAGAAACAATCAATATTTCAATATTATAATTGACACAATCTACAATAACCAATCAAACGCACCTCTTAAAGTCCCCCAAACCCTGCTCCGTGCACTCCTGACCACCTGCACGACAGAAACTCCTTTCCGCTCTCCAACAGGAGACATTTATATCCAAAAAGATGAGGTCTCCATGGAATCACCCTTGGGACCTTTATTCGCCAATTTCTAAATGTGCTATATTGAGAACAACGTACTTCCAAACCTAGATAATCCTCTGTTAATATACACAAGGTATGTAGATGATATTTTTCTTATGATCAAGGACATCAAGACCTTCAAGAATTCAAAGCAATGTTCGAAAAATTATCAGTTCTAAAATTCACATACTAAATAGAATTCAAGAAGAAAATAGCCTTTCTAGATGTTGCAATCACACGCCAACCACATAAGACCCTATCCACTGCAGTCTACAATAAACCAACCAACTCCGGAGAATGCCTTAACTATAATAGCTTAACACCGGAACAATACAAAACAGGTGTAATCAAAACACTCCTCCATCGAGCCTATAACATTTCAAGCAGTTGGGCAAATCAAAAAATAAACCGAATCAAGCAATTACTAACAAACAATAATTTCCCGATGTCGATGTCGATCATCGACGAGAAATTCATCAATTTATCAATAAAAAGCAACTACAAAATGATCAACAACAACCCATAAAAGATACCATTCTACTCTACTATAGAAACTAGATGTCATCAAATTACAAGCAAGAAGAACAGAACCTCCGGAAAATAGTTAAAGCAGAAAACACTGATATCAGCCTCAAAATATATTACAAAAATAGAAAACTCTGAAATCTATTCATAAGAAATAACCTAACCAACCCTACCAAAGGCGAGCGCTCTAGAGTAGTCTACATGTACACCTGACCCGCGGAAGAGTGTAAACCACAGTACATAGAATAGTATAGTACCCCAGTTACATGTATTATTCAAATTTATTCTGGGTAGGCTGTGACGTCATGTATGTAAACAAGAGGTCACGTCATAGTAAACAGAATTGCTGTGGGTCACGTGGAATAGAGAATTAAGATGGCGGCCAACGCGACCGATCTGACTAATGATCTAATTATCTTGAATAAATCGTCTTCTTCAAGACTAAAAATTTGTTACTATTTTGGGTGTAAAAAGACCAGTAGCAATTTCATCAACAGTCATTTTTTAATTTTCGTCCGTATGACTATAAAGATTGGATAATAGCATGCGGTAATGTGGAATTTTAAAAATATCACCGAAAACGTTATTTAACAAAAGTTGGGTGTGTTGCAGCCATCTTTTGTGTTTGTACTGTACGTACAAACGTACGCACCATTGTTGACATGTGACGTCACAGCCTACCGGGACACGCGTAATATCCCCCCTATAGCTCTGGGGTACTATATATTCTCTGTACTGTGGTGTAAACCTTCCAAATCAACGTACGTAGGCTACACAGAATGCAGCCTTACAGACCGACTAAGACATCATGCACAAAATGGTTCAATAGCACTACACAATTCTCAAGAGCATTGGATCAAAATCAAAAGTCAAGAAATACTCAACAATACCAATATAATTCGCCAATTCCAAACCAAAGAAAATTAATAATAGCAGAAGCACTCTCAATTAAGGAACTTAACCCAACCTTGAAGCACAAAAGAAAGGAAAAACACGCGTACTATCATTATTTTAATCATTATTATTCAATGTTATTCTCAACAGTCTATATTATGTTTTAATAAAAAATATTGTTCATTTACAACTAACTATGTTATATATACTAAAATTAGAACAAATTTCCTTCATACATTTCATATTTTTATATAATTCTGTACAACTCAATATCCTTCACGCACATGCATGTGCACGTAAATATGCACATCTGAACTAACTCTATATAAAGCACATTGTTATACCTCACCATTTCACTACTCACTTTGCCACTGTCTAGTAAGGTATGTCACTTTGTAATATTCTTTTTTTGTGTGTTATTTAGTGTTTTAATTATAGTCAAATTAATTATTGAATGTCTGTTTAAATAAAATAATTTAGGTCTTTTTTGTCACTTGCAGACTAAATAAACTGCCTGATGATGCTAAAAGTTGTTAGCGAAATATCGCACCATGTTCACGAATAAAAATGATTCAAACAGAAGCGGTAGTTATTACCTGGATATTGAAAATAATAATCAAGATAGGCAATGATGAAACTAAACACCTACTTAGACAAATAGAAAAATTATCAATAAAATCCGAAGAAACAAAATGCCACTTATCATTTAATGAATGTTGCCTAAGAAATATATATATATCTTAATTCAAAATATAATTAATTCACAATAATAAGTCTCTTTTATTTTTTGGCAATTAAAATTAAAATTCCGAGCAAATCTTAAATATTAAGATTAATTACTCACTGATTTAAATATTTGACCAATGACTTTAAGGGCCGTACACACGCAGGGTTTCCTCAAGTCTTTTCTACCAGATTTTTGCTAAGCTCCTACTACTTTTTCCACTAGAATATAAGAAAAAACTGTATAAATCGTATAATTATTATTTGGTATCCATGATATCAGCAGGTATCATAGATACCAAATATTAATTATACGATTTATATAGTTTTTTCATATATTCTTGTGGAAAAAATAGGAGAAGCTTAGCAAAAAGTCTGATGGAAAGACTTCAAAAACCCTGCGTGTGTACGACTCTTAATAGATACTATCTGATCAATTCTCTAGATACTACCTGATCAATTCACTAGATAGTATCTGATCAATTCCCTAGGTACTACCTGATCAATTCACTAGATACTATTGGTCAATTCATAATAAAGACTAAATTTTAAATTCTCAATAATATGTTGTAAGCATTTATGTATATGAAATTCGAAATTATTAATATTAATCTGCATCAAACATAAGCAATTACTATTTATTAAGTAAGTTAAATTAGTAAGATTGAAAACTTGTACAACTCACTCATGAGCTTCTTTATCTAAGAACTCTTCAGGGTGAATCTCTCTGTATTCAGCTTCAGATGAAACAGCGTATTCCATCATGTAATTTGATAAAAATTCAAATGTTGGTCTTATTTCTGGGTCATTATTCCAGCATTTCATCATAAGTTCATAAAGATCTTCAGGACATGACACAGGTTCTAATGGACGGGGCATTCGCATCCCTCTCTTGACTAAATCGGCAACATCAACGTTATCTATACCTATGATAGAAGAATTTAATGAGTTGGTTCTAAATGTACTAAATTTCTCATAAAATAGTTGAAATTAGGATTATTTGATGACACACCTGGATAAGGTACTTCTCCCAGAGTCATCACTTCCATCATCAGTATCCCGAACGACCAGACGTCGGATTTTATGGAGTATATTGAGTATGAAAAACTTTCTGGTGCTGTCCATTTTACTGGAAATCTCGAACCTGAATGGAAAATATTCAGTTTAATAATTTTACCTAATACTCAATTCAAGATATAAGATGAATTGTGTACGGTAATTTATCTTATGAAAATACAGTATTTGATTGATTTGATGAAACTTAAGCACTACAAAATATTTGATTGAGTTTAGTTAAGGAACAATTTTACGTGTTGAGCTATATTGTTCTGCATCTAGAATTCTTGCTAAACCAAAATCAGCAATTTTGCACATTTTCGAAGAGTCCATCAGCACATTTCTTGCAGCTAGATCTCTGTGAATGAGATTCCTTTCTTCGATGTAAGCCATTCCTGCGGCAACCTAAAGTGAAATGCGCACATGCAAAGTTAGTGTTTTTTGATATCATTATAACATATCAAATATTTTATCAAAATATGTTTGATATCACTTACATGGCTGCATATCTCCACCAAATCTGGAAACACCATATCTTTTCCCTCTTTACGAAGAACAGAAAGGAGAGATCCTGTGAGTAATCCATTATAGATATTACAAATTGGTTAACGAAAAAATATGAAACACTGTTATAAGTGACATTCAAATATTAATGTACTTCAAGAAAAAACTGCTCCTTATATATTTTACCGGGCATTAGGAATTTTCGCTGCAAGAAAATTAGCCGCCAGAAAATTCGTATAACGGAAGATTCGTCAAAGAATTATTTTAACTCTCGGCTTAAGAACCCCAGGAAAATTGAGTGATCACCACAATAATTGTTTAGGTCCTTTTCCAACCCTCAGTACCAAGGATACTTATAATACAACAGAACTCTTGACTTTTTTTGATAACACTTTCATAAAATTATTTATATATTAATAATGCTTTTAGTCTGATTTCAATTTTATTTGATTGACAATGAAATATAATACAAGTTGATAGTGTAATTGCATTTGGTTGAACAACTATTTTAAAAGAATGTAATCTGATAGCAATGTTGCGCATATTAGCTATTTACTTATTTATTTTGGTTGTAGCGAAGAACTTGTCTCTGAAGTCGATCAGGAATATCGCAATATTTTCTCGTCCGATTTTGTTCGTAGCCACTTTCACAACAGTCACACAACTGTTTTTCTTACTAGGACCTCCTCTCTTTTCAAATGATCCAAGAAATTTCAAATGTTTGGATGCAAGTTTGTTAGGGAGCTTTACAAAGTATGATGATAACCTTCGATTCTGTTATCGAGAGTTAAAATATATTCTTTCGGCGAAAATTTCGAACACGATTATACCGCTATCATAAAATATTTCGAGAAGAAAAACATGGACAATCATTTATTAATGTTACAATTGCGTTGATGTATATAATAATATATATTTATAGTAAAGTATAACAATAACAGCTCTTACCTTTGTTCATAAACTCTGTTACTATGTAAATAGGTTGAATGTCTGTGCACACTGCGTAAAGAATGAGAATGTTATCGTGGCGTAATTTCTTCATGATGCTTGCCTCTTCCAGGAAATCTTCGACAGTCATAGAGCCTTCTTTTAAAGTTTTCACAGCCACATCAACCGAATCATTCCAAAGTGCTGAAATGTGTATATCACACTAGTAATATTTCTAAACTACTATATTTAACTTCTTGATAAAGTTAGAATAATTCATTCCTTACATTTTGGATAAATTAAACCTAATCAAACAAACACTTGGAAGATTACTCTAATATTCAATGAAATTTATTTATTTAAATTAATTGGTGATGATTTGATTGAATTTGAAGAACTCTCACCATGGCGTACTTCCCCATAGAATCCACTCCCCAATTTTCCCTTTAAAGTGAGTTCATTTCTGTCAATTTCCCACTGATTTTTCGTCTGTTTTGACAAATCCCATTGTTGTGGTTTAGGTTTTGTGTATGCCTTCGTCAGAAGACAACAGTTAGATTGATGGGGTCCTGCAATGTACGATTATATATTTTCTAGAAAATAGTAGGAATTCGAAGAAATTTTCAGACATATTACATATATTAGGAATAGATTAACACGTTCAGATTTTCTGATCTAGTATAATGAACTTACTTTTATAGTATTCAATCAATTCAACTAACGTGGAAAACATGTAACCAGTTTGAATATAGAACCGGTTTGACGTGCAAATGATCTTGTAATGAAATATTTTGATCCTCCCATTGCTCATCAACATCTGTAATGGTATTTATTGATCAATTTTTCAGTTTCACTCATTAAAAGCTTTGTGTAACAATTACAAGATGTTTGAAAATTGAGGCAATCGGCTGTGCATAATAAATAATTTATTCATAAATTGATTTTTGAATTAATTAATCGAATATAATATGAATGCAGCTAGCTAGTGTTATAATATTACATTATCAAATTCATACTTTGTGTTTTGGCTGTATATAGTTTTACAGTGGTCAAACTCCATAAAGAATTTGTGTGACTAACTAATCAATTGCAAATAAGTTAGAAATGAGTCATTCGTTCAAATTATTGGAAAATTGTTGAAAAGTTCAAGGAAATAGGTTGAATATCTGCAAAACAATGACGAGGCCTTAAATGAAGCTTACAGATCACTAAATTAATCAAGAACACGCATGAGAAGTTACGTCGAAACCCACGTCGATCTCATCGTAAACGGGCCGCAGAAGCCTTTGTTAAGAAATCTTCAAAGCATTGAGTACTCAAAGAAGATTTGAGAATTAAAGCATTTAATATGCTGAAATGTCTTGAGCTTACAAAAATATATATGAGTCACATCTTGAATGAGATACCTGAAAGCACACTCTCTAACTTAGCGGTAACAGATGAGCAGAAATTTAGCATTCAGCAAGTTGTTAGAACAATTGGAGTTCGTTTAGTTCAGTCAAGGAATGGGATCATGACTAGACCTTAAAATGTTCATACTGTGAATATTGGGGCTTTTACGATTGTTAATGAAATTTTTTTTTCATATGTAGTCCTTGTGGGATGAAATTTAGCACAGAAAAGTACTTCTTTCTTTCTGGAATAGAACTTGCTACCAAGTACAATAAAACGCTATCAGTATTCACAATGGAGTATTCACAGAGGTGGGCACAGCGCACTACAATCGGAATTTCTCTTTTGTGTAGCGGCAGCGTCACTATTTCAGTGCTAATATAGCGGTAGCAGCAGCGCCGCTACTTCTTTCTGAAGCGCTAGATGTTTTCTTGCGCTACAGCTCTACCGCTTCTTTTAAAATCAAAAATGTTAAAGTTATCTGAAGAATCTAGAAAACAGTCTTTACAAGTGCATGACCCTAGATAGCTAACATAGCTCATCAGTTGTAAGTGATATTCAGACAAATCCGCGTAGTGCGACCATCTGATATTCAAGCTATGATTCACAATACAACCATAATAATGATACGCAATGTGAATATTTGATATTAAGACAAAACCGCCTAATACGATCAGCTTACACATCGTCTTAGGGTGCGCACAGAGAGAAAGCAGGTTGCCAGCGCGCTGGTTGCCTGCGCCTAGTCGTACCGGAAACCAGCGCGGGAATGTATTCACAGAATACGCAGGAAAGTAGGTAGCTCCGAATCAACCGGTGAGCTGTGACGTTGTGAGTGCCATATGGTACGTAAAATGTCTAGCTCGTCTCTAGACAATGATTTGTTGGTGCTTGACAAATTGCATATAAATTAAGGGGCTCTAAAACAACTCGCCGCTGGACGACTCGCCGCAGACAATTCGCCGTGAGGACAATTCGCCGCTAGGATAACTCGCCGCCAGGACAACTGGCCGCATGATTTATTTTTTTCCGGCGTATACATCATTTACATATATTTAAAAACATTATAAATTTGAACAATGATTTGTTTCTATACGCTCAAAACAGTAGTTGACAAATTTCGTTATTTCATTCAATTATTTTCCTTTATATCTGTGAGAATATTTCAAGCCGCAAAAAATATTAGAGTTATTAATATAAATTTAGAAGTATTCGAAACGAAGGACTTTCTATTTGACGTAAAAGGGAATTTAAATACAAGGGACAGGAAGAAGTAAGAAATGCTAATTGATGCAGAAAAGCTACTTCATGGATGCAATCACTTACCAAGGAATGATATGAAAAGGAACACAAACACAGGAGATTGTTCTCACGAATAGAAGAGGAAAATGAAGATGTGATAGTAAATGTAACTTATTAGGCTACCAAAGACAAGAATCTTAGACCTCGTTGTTAAATAACCTTTATTTGCACTAATGTACTAGTTTTAAAATAAAATAATTTTTTTAAGTCATTAAACTTATTAAGAAGACACCTGAACTTGTTTTTTTTTTTTTCAATAGCAAATTATTTTTAGCAAAATACTTCCAAAAAGAACGAAGAAAATTTTATTGTTAATTAACAACACACACTATGTTTATATAATTATAGTTAAGAAAACATTATATTTTACTTTTGAAATGGAAAAGAAAACATTTTCGAATTCAGCTCAGAAAATTTGATATTAATTTACAACACGCAGCTTATATTCAAAATATTTTTATAAATAAATGGTGTATACGGCAGTAAAACATATATCACTAGGCGAGTTGTTTTGGCGGAGAATTGTCCTAGCGGCGAGTTGTTCTCACGGTGAATTGACCGCGGCGAATTGTCCGGCGGCGAGTTGTCCGGTCACCAAATTAAGGAGGACGCGTATCAAAGTGCATCCAATAAATAACAAGAGGAGAGACCTCCATACTAGGAATATATATATTTATTTTATTGGGCATATCTTCATATATCACTCCGTTCATTTAAGAAAACTACATAATATTATACCGTATTGAGTAAAGATTTATTCATTTTTCAATTAAGTATAATTTACCAATAATTAATTATGTTCGTACGTTTTCTTTGGAATAATCGAAATGCCTTCACTTGTTGCATCAGATTGTTTTCTTTTGTAGTTACCCAGATTGCCACTAGAGTGAGAACTGTTAAAATAATATGCAATATTATTTGAAGTAATACTAAACTGTTTTCGAACAGGATGGAGCGTGGTCGGCTTACTGGAATGAACAAATCAATCAGGAAAACAGGTTAAAGCGGGTTGCCGGTACTGACCTGTTCGAGCCTGTTTTCTCTGTGAACAGAACACGGGTCTTTCCCATTTGACGACCCAAAACCGTTTTTTTGTAGAAACTAATAGTTTTTTGAGATATGAGGGTTTAAAGTTATTTATTTCCTATGTATTACTGAAGGATTGAGAACTTTGAAAAAACTCGTGTTTTCACTGAAATTACTTAAACAATATAGATTTTTTTACATGAAACAGTAATGTAGTTTGTTGTATCCTTTAGTTTGTTGTACTACACACTCCATGATTGATTAATGACCTGGCAGGGGGGCTCGGGGGGCGGCACGCACCCCGAAATACATATATCGAATATATTCCCAGTTTCCGTGATATTTTCAATTTATTACTTCAATGCTGATATATGTGTACTGGAGGGCGTGCAATTAGTTTTAGTATTCTACAAAGGGTGGTTTTTCCACACAGACACTTAAAAACTGCATCACTAGTTTCCAATGGGTTTCTCTTCAGTTCTCTCTTGATCTGGAACAGTTATGTCGATCACGTAGCTATTTTTATTTGCCCTTATCCTTGCGTGGAATCTTTTTTCATGGGATCAACAATTAATTTCTACACTGTACGTGGCCGTAAATATAATAAATTCAATTTTACAACATATATGATTTTTTTTAAAGTAGTTTTGTAACGCTGGCGCTACATTCTGTTGTAGCGGCAGCGGCAGCACCGCTACATTATCATGCATGTAGCGGCAGCGCCGCTGCTTTTCAAAGTAGCGCTGCCCACCTCTGAGTATTCAACAGGGCTATAGTGTCATCAATATGATTCGAAATGGACCCAAACCTGAGATCAAAAGAACTGTTTATCCTTCATTGGCAAAATATCCGGCCAGCAAAAGTCCAGACCTTACTAATTTTTATGTATACATTTATCAAAAATTTTGTTGCTTTAATTCTGGAAAAAAATCCTGATTGGATTCATCACTTATGATTGCAATTTGAGAAATTAGTTTTAATTTTATCAATACAAACGTTAATTTATAAATATACATATAAGTTGTTGACCAGCAGCATTACAGCTTTTTTTGAATTTAGGAAAGTTTCTGAAAATATAAGAAGTTCTAATAAATCAATAAATATAATGAACATATATGGTTTTCAATTTGAACTTCGTCAAACTAATTACATAACAGTAAGTTCCTAGATTGCCTCAGTCGAAATCTCTTTGGAGTGAGATCTGATCGAGGATTAGACTTAAAGTTCCTCTCCAGGCTCCGGTAAAAATTGAGTTTATTACATAATTTTATAGAACTAAGGTCTAGGATCAATATTCTGCAAACCGCATACAATTCGGTTCAGTGTATATTTTATTATCTGCTTTTAAATTTTTTTAATACTCTGTGTGCAACAATTGTACGAAGAAGAAGATTGTACAATCTTTGTTTTAATTTCAAATTTGAATTTTATAAACAAACAATGGGTTTTCGGTCTTCTTTTAAGATCTTAATTATTTACTGTTGTATATTAACATTTATATAATAAGTTTATACAATGTTATACCTTTACACGAATTTAAAATGTATTTATTATACATAATACCTAGTTACAATCAAAACAAATGGTGTACATTCCTTTTCTTCAGACTGAAAAGTAGCAAGTCGAAAGTGAAACAGGTATTGTAGAGTTTGGATGGCAGAAAAATGATAAAAAAAACAATAAAGCAATGAAAAAATTAGCTTGGAGTGGACCTTTAAACCTTAATTCAACGTTTGTTTGATGAATATATATAGTGGTCTATTTCTATGGAATAACTGCTTAGCTTCAATTTTCAATTTTACCTATAATGGTTCGATTTTTTTCGCTTTTGTAGAGAAGTTCATATTTTCCATTATTGTTTGGATGCTAAAATATATTACCAGTTTTTCAGATATATGATAGTATTGGTGTGTAATCGAGACTAACATAATTTGTTTAATAAGAATAAATTTTGAAATTCACTTGCCTTCACACTCAGGGAAAGGCCATGCGCCCCCTTGGAGTTTCTGACCAGAAAAACCCCCGTTGTACCACTCAGATCTTTCATGAGTAACTTCTCAGCCTCAGGGCGAGAAATATCTCCTGCATACCACCTGGATTGGAAACGCCATCGTAAGCTTATGATTCTAAAGAAGGTGTACGAATTTATAATATATTTTAGGTGTAAATTCGTTCAGATGTTTACTCTTGAGCGTCCGAAGAGTTCTCATCGACAACAAGGAGTGTAGATACGAATCCTTCCTCATTCGTATTCAAATTTCGGACGTACCACCAGTCTGCATCTCTGTTTGAAAGAAACTTTACATCAGCACATGATAAAAATTACAAATTCTTTAAGTACTGTCTGTTCTTATCTTATCTTACGTCTTGTCCAGTATAACAAATCTCTGATTCTTCTCGTATGTTAATTCTTGTTTCACTCTCCCAGTGTACTGATGAAGTGCAATCACTATTCCATGTCCTGATAAAAATGCTCTTGTTATGATCTGGATATTTAGTGCAATTAAGAGATACGCAATGATGTAAAGAAGTATTAATATAATAAACTTTAATACATGTATCTAATCATGAATTAAACATTCTGAACTCTTAAGAAAATTGAAGCTGATTATAACAATCTTTTGATGTGATTTATTTGATTACGTTTCTATAATCTCTTCTGTTCATATTACCAGATATTTTCTTTAATTTGAAGTCTATATATTATGAACTATAGTCTATAAATCATACCATCATCTGCTCTATTCTTATATCTTGAAGTTTCTTGATCATTTCTTATGTTTTGATAATCCACACTTTGAGCTGTTGAGAAAACAATCGGTTCATCATTACAAAAAAATTATGTTCTTGGAATATCGTTCATTAGAGGCGACAACTTTCAAGTTTTGTTTGAAAAGCAATGTTGAAAAGTCCAAAGTTGAAATTTACGTATGAGATCATAATAAGTGGATTTGTACAGTTTTCATTCTTGTCGCTTATCAAAGATACATTTTATTAATTAACGGAAACTTTTATCATTATCAATAACAAGCCATCAATCCATAACGAAACATCAAATTATTGAACAATCAAAACCATACAAATTTTTGGTTGAAGTATATCACTTACCAACTGCAGCTGCTGCCGGTTCCTTTTGAGCTCCATGAATCTTCGACTCTTCATTCTTATTGGAATTATTCCCATCATTATTCGGTGTGGAAACTTCTGAATCTGTTTGCGGAGATATTGAACAATCTTAAACGATCTTAAAACTTTAGTGAGTTTTTCGACAAAAAACTATAGATCAATTACTTTGTTAATTAAGATATCAAACCGTAATGATATTACATTTCTGAATTAAAATTGTAAAGAGCAGTGGAAAAACATTTTTAAGCAAGATAATTCAAGTAATGTTTTATTAAGGTTTAACTGTGAATATGAATACCAATAAAATTAACATGCTTAACATATTGAAACTATATCTCTTATTCTTATATTACAAAATAATGATCCATAGCTGAAAAATTGTTCATTTTACTGAAACTCATAATATTCAAGTATTTTCAACGCATCGTATTTTAACCCTAATGAGTTTGACTCTAAGAATGTATGGGAATGTTTGACTATGTTTTTAAAAACACATGTCTTATTTATAAACCTATGGTACTGTATTTTTTACAAATTGTTAGTATATTAATAAACTAATATATACCAAATTTCAAGTAAAAATATTGAACATATAAGGAGAAATAAATACATAGGTATATAAGACATTGGCAACTGAGAGAGCAGAGCTGTGATTGGGTGGAATGTGACCTAATCACAGCTCGGGCATGTGTGTACTCCATGAAAACGTGGGCTGTAGAGTGAGCTTAGAAGCTACCAAGCTTTATTTCTACGTTGCCACACGTCACCACATTACAATTAATCCCTTAATTTACCTAATTTACGCTGATTTACACCGATACATAAATATTTTCTAATTTTTTAATACAAAAATATATTATGTAATTAAGTAGGAACAAACTCAACTCAAGAGAGGCCGATAAATTTAAAGGAATGACATGTAAGATATAAAGTATAATTTAAAAAGGATGTGCTTAGAAAAGAATTCTACTCGGTATTTTGTGTATGAAAAATACACACAAATTTAAAGTACTATTCACGATATTGGATTGCAAATTATTTAGCTACTATAACATACTTATTTGCCTCTATAGAAAGTTGATCGAGATTCAATATCTTAGCCAACTGTCACTTACTTGAAATTTTGTTCGTCGATACTTTGTTACCCATGCTAATTAATTTAACGAAATTATTCTCTTTATATAATCACAAATTATTGTGTGACAAATATCTCCTTCGACTTCTGATTGATTATATGTACAAAAAGCATTAAATTCATCAATGTAATGTAAAACGGAATTTGTATTTCCTTCCTCTTAGTTTTATAACTTTTAATGACAAAGGGAAGTTACTGTAAGTTTATTTGACTTGTTCATTGTGATCAATATTCTATGCACATTCTCTTGCACCAATTCACAACTGTAAACTGAACTGCCATTGTTTGCATATATTCACTCAATAGTCTAACATTTCCGGTGATAATGATTTCTCAAATTCATCTCTGATAATTTTCAGCATCTTAAATGCATGCAATACATTATTTTTTGTTATTCATATCATTTAAGTCCAATTTTAAGTTAGGTGCAGAAATAAGTTTAACACTATTTACTTCTATTATATTTTGTCACAATTGTAGGCAGGTTGACTATATAAAATCCTTTATATATCCTAAATCATGATGAAATTGTCTTAGCTATGATTAGCTACTGTAAGGATGTATGCTGCTTTTAAGTTACATAAAACTGATATTATTTTGAAGAGAAACCCCTACACCCCAGCCCCCCGGAGATGAGTGAGGGGAGAGTGACAGTAAAACCCATATTATGCCATATATCATTGTATGTAATCTTTAAACTTAGCACACATTTCCTGTTCGTTCGATATTATAATATGAAGATATATCTGAATCAAAACAGGATGAAATAGAGGATTTTATTTAAAAAATTATCATCACCAGTAAACATTACAATGGTAGGCCAAATTCAGAATAAAACTCTGGGCCAACGTTGTCATGCCGGTCTCAATGTATTGGGGCAGCTCCGGTCCAATGTTGGCCCACCTCACATATGTCCACAGGCCCTGAGCAGTCTAACAACTATAAACGACTTAATAGTTTCGCCAATACTTAACATTGCCGATGTAGTGCTGATGTTGCATTGGGCCAGTGTATATCCGTTGTATTGTCAACTCACTGACCCAGCCTTGGTAAGTGACTTTACAAACATCTCATTAGCTACGCTTGTACTTAAAGATGCCGGTCTACGACTAGTACCATTTTCATATTAATGGTATTTCGAGTTTACTCTCGTATATTTAAGTTGAAATGATGGGAGCGTTTTAGGCAGGTAGCGACATAGCACTTAAAGACAGGTTAATTTCCATGTGGGAACCGTCTTACAAATACATTACAACTTAACGAACGCATATAATTTTACTTAGGCCAATTTAACAAAGAAATGATAATTTAATTCCAAATTGAATATAATGTTTAATTTACAGTGTAAACAATTATATCTATTGAAAAATATCTTTTCGTATTAAATAATTTTTAAATATATAAACTATCTACCAGCGATGCTCATTTTTATGAATGAATATATTAAAGTGTAAAATAATAACAGAAGGGTAACTGACTTATTTAAGGAAAATAGCCAGAAACTGCAACAATATTAAAGATGTATACTTATTTGAGGATTTTAATTTAGCTATTTTGAATGGTTAAAGTTGGGAGAGATCGTTTACACTTACTCTCTATGATTGATTGGCGACAGTGTTTATTGACAACCATTGGACCAACGTCGTTTTCATTGCATTGGCACAACCCTGTTCATACACCGTTGGCCTTAAGTCGCTATTATTGCATTGGCACAACCAAGGTAATATACCTTGGACACAACGCTGCTCAACAACCGTTGTTCCAGTGTCTCTTACCTGATATAAAATATAATCTCACTGTCGTGTCAATGCCTGATCGTGTCTTGTGTGACAATTGTAAAAACAGAAATCTGACGCTGAAGATAAAGATTGTACCCTCTTTAATGAATTTAGAATTTTTAAACGAACATTGCATTTTCGTCCTTTGTTTAAAGTTTAAATTACTTCCAAAGTGAATAAACGTTCCTAAAATAAGGTTATCCAAATTTATATCTTGGATTAATTAAACCTCCTACCTAGCTGACATCCAAAACAAATGTTGTTTCATTCCTTTCTTTCGGACTGAAAATTAGCAAATCAAAGTAAAATAGATTTTGTAGAGTTTTGATTTTAAAAATCTTTAAAACCATATAAGATTGAATATATATGTTATTAAATTTCTTGGGAGTTGAAGCAAAATGATAAAAATTTGCCTCATTGATTAAAACAATAAAAATATTATCGGAGGGGACGTTTGTGCAGGGATACTTAACTTGCGGAACAAACTCAAATTACTGTAAGAGTAAGGTTACCTTTTAAAGGTCCCCTCTAAGCAAACCATTTTGTTGTTATTGTATCATCATTTTGTTGCAAACCGCAGGAAATTTGATGGCAAATCTAATTATATATTTTTTTTAAATATTTTTATAATCAAATCTCTACAATAGCCGTGTTACTTGCCACTAGCTATCGGTTTAAAAAAAAAAAGAATGAACACGTTGGTTTAGAATGTCAACTAGGAGGTTTAATCAATCCAATATTAAATATTCCTGTAAAAGTATAAATTGGAGGAATTTAGTATAGAAACGTTTATAGCTATACATCAAGAAATAATTTAAATCTTAAACGAAGACCGAACATTTGTTTGTTCATAAAACTCAAATTAGAAATCAAAACAAAGAGCGTACAATCTTTTTCTTCACTGTCAGATTAGAGTTTCATATAATTATAGTACACAGGGTATTGAAAACTTTAAAAGAATATGATTATGAATAATATGTACTGAACTGAATTTTATACGGTTTTCTAATCTTAGATTTTAGTAATAAAAAAATTTTCCGGGAGCCTGGAGACGACCTTTAAAAACTAGCGTTCTTATGTAAAAAGGAAAATAGGGGAAGTATGGATCATTAATTGATAAAACGTGAAAATGAACAAGCAATAGGCTGAGAAACCTTAACGACCATGTCAATTAGAACCATAAAGACTGAAAAGACCTACTTGAAACAAAACTGAATGACTTCATATATTTAGATTCATGTGACTTGACGAGAATAAGACTTTTTCCGAACAACATGACGGCACTTTGAAAATTCTATTATTATTTCAATAAGAAATATTTCAGTTTTCTATTTTTTCGTCACTTCTACTTGACTTTGCGTTATCAATCTTAATTAGTTTTTTCAATAGAGTTATTGGCAACAAAATTTCTAGTTTAGTAATAGGATGGGATACAATGGACTGGAAGAAGTTGTCAGAATGGAAAGTGGCTCCAAGAACAAAGTCACCTACCCACCAGTCAGAAACAATTCTCATGGATGCAGAAAAGCTACTCCGTAAATGCAGTCACTTACCAAGGAATGTGACGAAAAGGGACGACAAGCCCCGGTGGATGCACTCCCGAATAAAAGAGGAAAATGAAGAGGTGATAGTAAATGAAGAATACAGAGTCAACCTAACAAAAAAATCTAAGACCTCGTAGTTGAAGAGCATAAAACCATAGCGCTATCATCTAAAACTGCAAGTAGCGTTAAAAAATGATAAACATAGTAAAAATGAAATAAAAATTCATAATCCAAATTACAATAGTTCAAGGCCCAATGGACACCACACGCCTTTCTTCTCCACCACAGACAGCTTCAGGATAGAGCTTCTGAGGGTTAAGTCTTGATAAATGACAGCATTAATGGGAATAAATATATATTTTCTATAATATATTACACTAAGCTTTATACAACTTTTTTAGACTGGAATGTCTAGAATCTAAGATCTTAAAAATAAGTGATTTGCTAATGAAGAAACAGAAAATGTTTACTATACATTACAGACAAAGAAATTTATATTCATATAAATATCATTAAAACCCATAACTATATTTCATCCTATGAATACTGCCTTACTATAATAAAAAAAAATAGTGAAGAAATATTTTCTGAAACAAGACTCTGAAGTTAGTTATATAAAGTAATAATATTAAGGCTTGCAGAAATAGCAAACATGCCTTAATAAAATACTCATCTATCATGGTAAACTAAGTATTATAAATGATATTAAACATCTAATTATCTGCTTTTACACACATTCATAATATTTTTATTATCCCCAGATTATGATAAGTGTCCCCTCTAATAGAATTTCTAGAATGTCATCTGCTCGGCCATTAAATGTGGCTCAGAAGTTGCAAAGCGAGCAGCTTCCGTCACATCATGAGGTGATCCTGTGGCCATGAAGTCTGTGTCACCATCCTGAAATTAAAAGTTGAAAATGATAACTTTTAATGAGACGTAAAAATATCATCAAGTTTAGAAAATATAAGACAGAAATTATCGATAATCAAATAGTGTTGCTATTCTATAGAGTTGTAATATATAAATAAAATAATATTATTTAAGATAGTTTACACTTTAAAAGAACTAAGACTTAAAATCTTTGTTATACAAAAATGTTAGGAAATCCAAGCATTCAAGAATTTAATTTTATATCAAAAATTCATATCTGAAAAAGGAGAAAAATGATGAAGTTATTAAAATATTTATAATTTTTCAGCAATAGTTATTGCACTTGTCCTTTCTTCTATAAAATAATGCATTTACAGAAGAACTGAAAAACAGAAAAAGCATCCTATCTAGATAATTTCTAAAGTAAGATACCTAGATAGATAAATTATTGAAATGATAACCAGTGGCTCATTAGCTACATCAAAATTAGTAGGTAGCTAGATATTGATTATTGGGCTGGAAACATCAAATGCTTCATTACATTCAATGAAAAGCAAAACTAAAATTCACAATGAGAACATAAACAAAGCCTGTTTCAGTAAATAGTAGGTAAAATATTATCTATTGCAGGCCATGATTTAATACTAACAAATCTCTGTCTATATATAAAATGATGTTCTTATTAACTTCTTACCCATAAGTATTTGAGAGCCACAATAGTGGTAGCGTGCATCTCTGGGCCAATCAGAGGATTCATCTGATGCATGTAACAGCAAAGCCAGCTGGAAAGAAATGCTCAGATTCAGAGTCTCTTATTTTTATTAAGAGGAGGTATGCCTTAAAAACCATTTTGGCTAGCATATTAATTTTCTACAATAAAGATCTGATCTATAAAAGAAAACTGCAAATTAGATAACTCTAATATAGTGACAAATGATTATCTTTAAATAACTAGGTAGCTATCTACAAACCCTTAATATAATCAATAAATTAGTTTATATGATGAAATATTCAAATTGGCTACATTTATAGGAGCTTCATTCACAGATTCAAAACTATTTAAATTATTCATACTTACAAAAGCCAGCATGAAGCTGCGGATATGACCAAGAAGCATCTAATGACTCTGAAAAAGTAAAATATTAATAACACTGTTCAATAGAATTGCCTTAATAATAACTAGCCAATATTGCAACAATCTGCTAGAGATTAGTTGATGTCAGTAGAGGAAATGGATAAACAGCTAACTACACATCTTCAGACACAATCATACAATGGAAGAACAGAGATTATGATCTAATTCATGTTATGTACAAGCACATATCTACTAAAAACGCTACTTCATTTACTCACCCTTTATTTTCTCCTCTGCCTACAATGATTGGCAATACAATTCCAATAAAAGCAAAGAAGGCAGTGATTACTGCTATCACAACTGTACTGGACCCCATTATATATTATGAGTAAAAACTAGTACTACTTTTCTGAGAAATAAAATGATAAATTAGAATTTGTAAGAATTACACAATGGTGCCATTTTAAGCTTGTCACCCACCTGATCGGAAACGATGTGTCGGAACGGACACGAAGATTCAGACAAAAATCTAACCCATACATTTGAACGTGTTAATGCCCACCTGCTTGGATCAGAAACGAAATGACGCGTAGGATCGGAACGGAAACGACGTGGATATCATTGAAACTTTGAAATATTTTTCTGATAGTTCTGATGTGTCAGAGAGGTTGCGCATGCGCAGAGCAGTGTTTAGGGAACATAAATTTAATATTTGCATAAACTTTATATTTGCATAAACTTTATATTTGCATAAACTTTATATTTGCATAAACTTTATATTTGCATAAACTTTATATTTGCATAAACTTTATATTTGCATAAACTTTATATTTGCATAAACTTTATATTTGCATAAACTTTATATTTGCATAAACTTTATATTTGCATAAACTTTATACACTTTATTTAGCTACACACATTTTGTTTATATACATTTTTTATGTTGTTTACATAATTTATTCTAAATAAATTATTTTTTCTACACATTTACAGTATATTATATAATATATATTTTTTTTTTTTTCTGTTACTATCTAAAATTCATTAATTTTAATTACACTAATAAATTAGTGTATTATAATGAATTAAGAGATTCAAATTTAAAATTTAAAAATTGCGATGCTACCGAAAAAAATGTATAATCAAATACGTATTGAGTTTCCTGCATGTTTGTATGAAATAGTTGTCATGATCAATACATTTTAACTTTTAATTGTTATATTCTTATAAGCTATAAGTATTGCAAAACGTGAGACTGAACTGTTGTGTGTAGTCGTATCGTGTCCGTTCCGAGGCTTCGTAAGCTTCCGTGTCATTTCCGATCTGATGAGGTGGGCGGCAAGCTTTAGCCAACAGCCTTATTACCTACCTTAATTTCAAATACAAAATTTCCTCAAATCAGATATAAATTGAGTAAAAAATTAGGTACAAGTTTTCTATTAACTTTTTCATTGACTTATTTGAGTTTTAACTAGAAAGTGAGAGCTCATCTCTTTCTATACTATCAATAACAAATTTTTGATACACTTAGACATGCATTAGCCATTAGGTAAGACAAATTTAATTGAAAATAGTTGCAATGCCAGTCTGCAGAATATGGAAGATATTTGGGATATTCTCTCCAAATAATTCTGAATTACTTACATTAATTTTGCTAAGAACACTTCTGAATTAATCCCTATATTTACATTAATTTTGCAACGAATAGAATAAGAGATCTCTACCAACACTACCAGTTTCTGCAGACTGGTTGCAATGTACCTCAATACATCATACATAAGATGGTAATAAAATAAATAAATGAGAAATATTGAAGAATTGATCATTAGTTAATAGAAATTATATAAAACCAGTCTTCCTTCTTTCTAAATAAATATGAACTATGAAGTTTCTTTTTATAGAATTTATCAACAAGAGGTAAAAATATATTTGAAAACAAATGAATATTCCTCTTTCAAATGGTGTCTACAGTTAAACAGACCAGAGACTGCAAGGACAAGTCATTTAGAGATCACTTTTTGACTTATTCTGTTCACAAAAAAATTAAGGGTTGCATAGGAAATTAGGAATTAAAAATCTCCCGCAGCTAAATTAATGGTTAACTAGGAATTAATTCAAATGTCCCAAAGTTAAATTATTAGTAACATAGGAATTAATTAAAGATATAAAATTTCTAAAATTGGGGTCAGAGAGTCTTGGAAAAATGTTCCATATTCTGCAGTCTGGCTTTGGTGCAGAAATTCAAACTTCACTCCACTGTATTTCATCCAGTCTGCAGGATCTTCAAGTAAAATAGTATGGCTCATGAACTCTCCATTAGTCTCTCCAAAATAATCTAAATTTCTCTCCAAAATTATCAAAATATCATAAATTATCTCCAAAATGAAAATAACATTGTAGCATAAGCATACTAAGCATAGAACAAAAAGAGATATTTTTTGCCATTTGAAATTGAAGAGACACAAAAAAACTGTCTAAACTGTTCTCCAAGAAATCTTCTATTCAGACTATTCTGAGTACTTTGGCAGTAAAATACCATGTTATAGAGTATGTCAGTTAAAGCCAATTAAATTGGAATGGTCATAACTCAGATGTGTCTAATGTCTATTAGTATTTGGCTTAAAATTTTGAATTAATTCCTATGTTGCAGTCTGCAAAAGAAAATGGGACATTTTTAACATTTTTTGTGACAAACAATTCTTAATTTCCTCCTATATTTAAATGTATTTTACTGAGAACAGAAGCTAAAATAGAGGATTTCTTGGAGAACAATTTAGCCGATCCTGTTCCTGCACTCTGGCCTCTGCCCAGCCTGGGCTGAGACCTTGACCGTGGGTCCAGTCTGCAGAATAATGGACATTTTTAACATTTTCTGTGCAAACAATACTTAATTTCCTCCTATATTGACATGTATTTTACTGAGAACAGAAGCCAAATTAGAGGATTTCTTGGAGAACACTTAACCAGTTTCTGCAGTCTGACCGTGGGTCACCATTCCGTGACAGAGTCACAAGCACAGAACATTGAATAAGAAGAAGCTGCTCAGAATCCTCAGATCGAACGTGTACTCAGTCGTAAAAATTCAACCAATCACATCCATTGATTGCTGACGTCACTATAAATACTCTCTCAAAAACAGTTTGAACGTGCACTGTCTGTCGTGTAGGGTCACTCAGGTAAATTGCGGCCCTTTAATTTTTAATTGCAGCCCTCACAAGAGAGTCTAAAACATTCTGAATGAAATTTTTTTTTTTTTTTTTTTTTTTTTTTTAGTAGGGGTTTAACGTCTGCTTCGGAACCAAAGGCCATATCGCTGACGTCAAAAGGAAATTAAATACAAGGGACTAGAAGAAGCAGTCAGATAGGAAAGTGGCTCCATGAACAAAGTCACTTACCACCGTCGGTGACAATGCTCATGGATGCAGAAAAGCTACTCCGTGAATGCAGTCACTTACCAAGGAATGTGACGAAACAGGACACAAGCACCGGTGGCTGCACTCACGGATGGAAGAGGAAAATGAAGAGGTGATAGTAAATGAAGCCTACGAGCCTACCTAACACAAAATCTAAGACCTCGTAGTTGAAGAGCATAACCCTAGCGCTATCCTTTAAAACTGCAAGTAGCGTTAAAAAAATAATAAACATGGTAAAAATGAAAAAAGACAATCCATAATCCAAATTACAACAGTTCGGGGCCCAAGGGATGCCACCCCCCTTCTCTTCCATTCACCACAGACAGCTTCAGGATAGAGCCCCTGGGGGCTGAATGAAAATTAGATTAAAATGTTGCATAGCTATCAAAAAAAGCACAGTGCATGCTATAACTTATTAATTAAAGCTCTGGCGACTGGCGTGTGCCAGTCTGTATTTGGTGCAAAAAATTCCACTGACTTTTTGAAAAGCTGAAAAATCCACTATAAATTACCAGTCATATGGCTGATCCATCAACATTTTACCCATTTTTCCGCCGAAAATTAATGGTAACATAGGAATAAATAGCTAAAAATCCACCGACTCTGTCAGAATATTATTTTCAAAGGGAAAAAATTCCACCGACATATCGGTGGAATTTACCACGAAATACAGACTGGGGCGTGTGTTATGAAGCTATGATGTTTCAGTTGTTAGAGGCCGCAATAAGTGAGTGGGCCGCAATTTACCTGCGTGACCCTATTCTACCTCAGCTCATTATCTTTGCTGGGAGGCGGGAGCCATGCATATCTTTCTACCATAACCAAATTATGTACATGATTATCTATATTCTATAGCCCAGCAACTAAGCAATAAAAAACTAATCTTCTTTGCAACAAACACAAACTGACACCATTTCGGTTGTAATACGCATTCAAAATAATGGACTCAAAAAGAACTGGCGAAACGAAGTCTCTGATTGGCTGAGTGGCTCTAGTTGAAGTGACGTCACTGTAAACGGCACTCAAGAGTAATATAATGGGATCTACACTTCTTCTATTCCAGACTGCAGGAACTGGTAAACTGTTCTCCAAGAAATCCTCTTTTTTTAGCTTCTGTTCTCAGTCAAATACATGTAAATATAGGAGGAAATTAAGGATTGTTCGCACAGAATATGTTAAAAATGTCCCATATTCTGCAGACTGGCTTCTATGTTCTGTGGTCACAAGTACTCACAAGTCACAACTTAGGAAGTTAGGTAGGGTCACGCAGGTAAATTGCGGCCCTTTAATTTTTAATTGCGGCAATCTCAAGAGAGTCTCTAAAACATTCAAAACCAAAATTACATTGAAATGTTGCATAACTATCATAATAAGCACAATGCATGCTACATTTTACTTCTTTGATTTTAACGAGTGTTTTGAGGCTATGACGTTTTTGTTGTTAAAGGCCGCAGTTAGTTAGTGGGCCGCAATTTACCTGCTTGACCCCCAGTCTGCAGAATATGGCCAGTCTGTATTTGGTGAACAAAATCCCACTGACTTTTTCAAAAAGCTGAAAAAGATCTACCATAAATTTCCATTAATTTGGCTGATCCACCAACATTTTCCCAATTCATCCACCGTAAATTAATGGTAACAGGTAACATAGGAATAAATAGCTAAAAAATAAAAATCCACCGACTTTGCCAGAATATCTTTTTCAAAGGGGAAAAAATTCCACCGACATGTCGGTGGAATTTACCATGAAATACAGACTTGGAATATGGCCAGTCTGCAGAATGTGTCTCTTCTCCCGCAGAGATTTTAATTTGAGAGATAGTTACTCTCTGACTCTCAGTAGCAGATTCAGAATCTCCCGCAGCTAAATTAATGGTAACATAGAAATTAATTCAAGATCTCCCGCAGAGATCTCCAATTTCTAAAAATTTAATCAAAAACTCCCGCAGAGAGTCTTAGAAAAATGTTCCATATTCTGCAGACTGGGAATATGGGACATTTTTAACAATTTCTGTGCAAACAATACTTAACAGTCTTAACTTCCTCCTATATTTACATGTATTTTACTGAGAACAGAAGCCAAATTAGAGGATTTCTTGGAGAACACTTTACCTGTTCCTGCAGTCTGGCAAGTTGACCCTACGGCCTACTCAGACTCTGTTACTCAGAGTCAGTGCTCACAAGTCACAGACTGAGACTTGAAGCACAGTACTATACACTGTGCTTGAAGTAAATAAAATTTCATTTCAATAAATACTATGTACCTACATGGCTACACATAGAGGATTCATTAGCCGTTGATACTAACAAATAACAATTAAATACATCAAACAATGGTAATGTATAATTGTCAGCCAATGTTACTTAGCTAGCTTATTACGATATTACCTAGTTGAATGAACTTAAGTTTTCTAAAATAAATGTTTAAATAAAACAAAAGATATAATTATCAAACTACAATACACTAAAAGAAATATATAATCTGCAACAACAGGAAAGATTTCCCTATCGAATAATCATAAAACTTGGTCACTACTTCCATAAACATTGCCATTAACATTCAAAGAGAGACTTAACTAATTCAGTCAGCTGACTATTGTAAACATTAGATTTAGGTGCCAGATGCGCAAGATGGTTTTACAAGCTAGTAAATTTACTATTTATCATAATTAGAAGCTTTGAAAAAAGAGATTTCCATTCAATTTTTATTACACATTTTTATAAATACAAATATCAAGTATTAAATTTAATTACTGGATCCTAAAATATAACAATTCATATTTTTGTCAAAATATAATCACATGACTACTTTTTCTTGAAGCTGTAAATATAAAAACAGACAGTTGGATGAAACAGTACGTACATGATTCAATATAACCGCCTAAATACTTTTTTATTAAATCACACTTTTGTTACCTGTAAAAGCGAATCACGAACTAATATTATTTATTTAACCATAATTTCATAAACCAATTAGGTTCAAACACATACCCTATATTGGAGATTACGAATTATGAACTTTTCATCCCCTAGCTATATAAATACTGTAAGCATGCATATTTTTAATTTTGTAATATTGGGAAAATTTATATATAAATTTCTAAACACATTACTTGAATCAAATTATAAAGCGCTTTATTAAGAGAATACTGATCCTTTTAAATATGATATATAATACGAATTATGTTGCCAGAAAGAGAATATTTGTCCGATTTATAAAACATGAACAGGTCTCCCTACTCTACATCTAATAATTCATGATACTAATATTATCATCATAGGGATGGAGAGATTTTACTTTTATTCAAATCTTAAAATGGCTACTGGATAGATATCACCTCAATCAACTGAATGAAAATGAGAGAAATAGAAGGAGTGTTATTTTGAAACTAGCATACTTTACTTAAAAAGTATTCCTCCATGAATATTGAAACACGTCAAGATGTTATTGTTTTCAATAAGAAGTCCATTCCACATGTTAAATATTATAAAAAAATAACCTATAATAGGAATATGCAACTCTATATTGTCAATGCCATCAGAATAAATGCTCAATAGAAATTACAAGGTTTCAATAAAATAGGTTTATTTTCTCATCTTTATAACACTTTTCTCAATCTTCATCAGCTGCTACTTTCACTCTGAACATCTGAACGGAAATGTTCGATGGTGGCACAAAATTAACTGAAAAGGAAAATAGTATATGATCATTCATCCAAAACAACACTAATTATACCACATTTTGAAAAAAGTATTCAGAAAAAATACAATTCAAAAGGAAACCCATGGTTTCAGAATAATATTAGTACCTAACTAATAGGTATTAGCTAGATAGTTGATAATTACTGAAAGTAGAAGATTAAAAAATTTAGATAATAGCTATATGGAATAGATTTCATGTAACCGGTAGTGTCATGTAAATCAGTACCATGATTATTATAAATTTATAATTAAATGATAATTAAAAATATTATAGCTAGCTAATTGAGAAATGAATAATTGGTCATGGATTTATTAAATTCACACATGAATTGTACTTTGAATATGAATAGCTACCAATTATACAAGTAAATCTTGTAATATTTAAATACATTTTTGATTATATACTACCAACTTATTTCAAAAGACATTTTTCAAACATGGGTTCACCCTAATTTCACAAAGCATCTTTCCAATAATAGTATAGTTAATTTCAACAGAAAAAGACGATTAATAGCCACTAGTACTACAATATGATTACATCTCTAACTGTAAACCTAGATATAAAATGAACTAAAATGTACACATGTAACTTTAGTAAATCACATAGAAAAACTAACCTTTGACAACTTTCTTCATGAGGACGGTATGATCTAATTTCTTTGTGACCTCTGAGGCAACGCCGGCTTTTTGGAAAAACACGTAAGCTATACTTCTCTTGGGATCATTCTGCGGTGGAAAAAAAGCAATGTTAAAATAGATACTACAAACAAGTAAATTTGATGTACAGACAAGAAATTCAGACATATGGTCCACATTCATTTCCCTGATAAAAAGAATCAATTAAGAACAAGATCTTTTAAAGTGTGACAATTATAGTCTCGTGCATAACTGTACTAGCTATAGACAGTCATTAAATGTTTATTTATTTCTTGTAGCAAATTCCTTCTTTGTATAGAAATAACTGAAAAAAAACTCACAAATGAACCCTATATTATTCTATTTATCATATTTAGCCAATTAATCAAGTAGCTATGAAAACTGGTTTCCAAACGATAGAGTTCTTGAGCATAATTCAGACACAATAAATAGAAAATTCAATAAATAATAATAGCCTATAATCAACAACTGATAAGCCTAAATAAGAAACATTCATTTGGAAAGTAGCTATAAATTGAATTTATATTTGTTATCAGTCTTCTACAATCTATAAGGGTAACTAAAGTGTAAAACAACTTTGATCTGAACTTCTTGCTATTCAGGAAAGTGAAACATGGTTTAAAAACTACTAGCTATAGCTAATTGTTAAAAATAACAAAATTTGTAACTAAAGAAAGAACCATTATTGGAATGAGATTGATTTGAAGAGCATACAATCTGGGGAAATTAAACCCATAAACTGTTTCTTATTCAAAATCTCAGTAGCTAACATTTTGCAGCTTCAAAAGTTAGCTATATCAGAGGAAAAAGACAGGATGTGGAAACGTCCAGGAGCACCAATTTGAAGTTTGGTCACACAACAGCTACACTGGTTAGAAAGGACACCTGCTCTCTTTTGAGAATTAATAGTCTCTATGGTCATGTATATACAACAGTGTGAAAATTAACATTTATAACAATGAATCTAATTTCAATCGAGACTGTGATTGAGGGAAACTCACTGTATCTTCTTTGACATTGAGCAATTTTATTTCTCCATATTGTTCAAGTTCAGCACCCAATTTCTTGACTGTCACTGTGTTAGGTAGATTAGATATTTTGACTGCTCCTTTCTTTGGGTGACTAGTTAACCTCTTAAGACCTGCCAGCTCTTTTGAAACTCTTTCCACACTCTCAACCCAATTTGGATTAACATATTTATTGAGCTCCTCTTCAACTTTCTTTCTTTCTTCATCTCTTTTTTTCCTGAAATAGAAAATAAAATATTAATATTAGCTACAAGCGATTTAGCATAATTATAGAAACCATGTCCTCTCTTCATTATCATTAATAAATTAACAATTTCAATGCTGGTCTGTAACAGTTATACTAGATTAGTAATAAAGAAATTCAAGTTCCTGCTTTTGTATACAATTTTAATCAAACTATTTAGTTAGCTACTTGATATATAGCTATTACCTACACAATAGCTACAAATATAGTTGCATTCAACGAGTTCAAAAGATACACTACCTCTCTATCAAAAGCATCTTCTTTTCTTCATTTTTCAATCTGTTCATCCTCTCTTGTATGACATCTTGTTTGATTCTATGGAGAGCTGTTTCATATTCCCTCTTAGTCTTACTGAGAAACATCTTCTTCTTTTTCTTCTCTTCATCATTTCTCTCAGGCATTTGCTCTTGCACTGCCAATTTTTTAGCGTAGTCTTCCTCCACCTTCCGTCTCTTGGTATTTATAGCATTTCTAACATTGGAAAAACGAAGAACGCTCTTCTGCTTTTCTCCTACTTGCCTACTAGTTAGTTTACCCATTTTAATGAATATTTCCAAATGGTAGCTAATATAGAAATTCTGAAAAAAAAATGGATAAAATTGAAGATAGCTGAAGATAATTGAATGAAAAAGTTAAATTATATTTGCATTCTAGTATGGCAAAAGATTGAATTGGAAAGAAACTTAGAAATAGTTAATGAATCAAAAAATTTATTTCAGATTTTTAGATTTGGGTGAGAAAAAATCACTGAGAACCATCTCCAGTTTTAGTGAAAGTCAGTGGGATTTTATGTACCAGCAGTCCAACTCAAGTGCACATTGCACCAAATACAGACTGGTCTATATTGAATAATTGAATTATTGGAGACATTTTGGAGTATTCTGCCATTCTGGTCATTTGAAAACAGATAGACTTAGATAGTCAAAATAAAATCTTTGCGACTAATTTGACACGCTTGGCAGACTGGTTCAGACCCAGGAGTTTTTTACAGAAATTGATATTTGGGCCGAATAAATTAAAATAAGTTATAACATGGACACTGGCCATGTTTTAAAGTATGGACAAAGTTGCCAGTATATTTAAAAACTAATAAATCACTCATAAAATAGTCTTAAGAGATGCACATACATCATACATAAAGCTTAATGAGGTTTCTAGTATGAATTTTTTATTAGGAAGTCAAATTTCTCTCTTACAGCCAGACTGCAGAGTATGGAACATTTTTCAAGACTCTCTGCGACAAAGGACAAATCAAATATGAGCCCAATTTTAGAAATTACATACCTATCTCTAATCTCTGCATGAGTTCTTGAATTAATTTCTATGTTTATGTTACACAGTTACCAATAATTTAGCTGCGGCCTAAATGGCTAAAAATCCACCGACTTTGCTAAAATATTATTTTCAAAGTGGAGAAGTTCCACCGACGAACGACAAGTCGGTGGAATTTACTGTGAAATACAGTTTGGTTTCGTGCCAGACTTCCTGACTGGGTGACACCGTGACTGCAGGAACTGGTAAAAGTGTTCTCTAAGAAATCGTCTATTTTGGCTTCTGTTCTCAGTAAAATTAATGTAAATATAGGAGGAAATTAAGGATTGTTCACACAGAAAATGTTAAAAATGTCCCATGTTCTGCAGACTGGCCGGGCAGACTTTGAAACATGAGCCACTGGGCAGGCCGGCAGGTTAAATATTTGATATTAACTAATAATTAACTAAATCCCAAGATTAATTCTCAAATCCTGTCAAAGTTTACAGACTGGAGTGACGAGTCTGACAGTTGTCAGTTCCTCATTCCTGGGATCCCGTCATCCCAGTCTGTATTGTTAGAATTAGGTTAAATTATAGTGGGTTAACAACGTTAAGACATAGAGTTTATTTAAAGAGTAATATGTTATACAGTTAGAAGTCTATTGGAGAGATGAGTGAAACACATCTCTCACTGAGTAATGTAAAAGACCGACTGACTTAAGAATTTACATGCGATGGTATTTAAGACGCACCGGAACTGTAATGGACTTTAAACCTTCCATCCGTTTCTCATAAAAGTAATACATTGTTATTTAAACAATAGGTAATTAATATAGCTCAGCTAATCTAACAGGAAGTTAACATTAAACATATAAAGAGTGTGTAATACATTTAAACTATAATTCCAACATGTATTTCATGGTCTTGAAAATAATATTCTGGCAAAATTGGTGGATTTTTAGCTATTTATGAAATTATTCCTATGTTACATTAATTTTCAGAGGAAAAATGGTTAAAATGTTGGTGGATCAGCCGAATTACTGGAAATTTATCATTTATGGTAGATTTCTTCAGCTATTTCAAAAAGTCAGTGGAATTTTTTTGCAGACTGGCTGGGGTCCAGCCAGTTTGTATTAGGTGCACAAAATTCCACTGACTTTTTAAAAAAAGCTGAAAAAATCCACCATGAATTTCCAGTAATTTGGCTGATCCACCAACATTTTATTTTACCCATTCTTCCACCGAAAATTAATGGTAACATAGGAATAAATAACTAAAAATCCACCGACTCTGCCAGAATATTATTTTCAATGGAGAAAAATTCCACCGACAAGTCGGTGGAATTTACCATAAAATACAGTCTGGGGGTCCAGTCTGCAAAAATAAAAATATGGGACATTTTTAACATTTTCTATGCAAACAATACTTAATTTCCTCCTTTATGATAATGTAGGGTCAAGCAGGTAAATTGTGACACACTATAACTAACTGCGGCCTCTAACAGACTAACAACAGAAACCTCATAGCTTCATAACATATATTAAAAACATAAAGTGATAAATTATAGCATGCACTGCACTTATTTTGGTACTGGTAGGTATGCAACATTTTAATGTAATTTAGGTTTAGAATGTTTTAGAGACTCTATTGAGAGAGCCGTAATTAAAAATTGAAGGGCCGCAATTTACCTGCGTAACCCTATATGTATTTTACTGAAAATCAGGAAACAAAATAGAAGATTTCATGGAGAACCGTTTACCAGTTCCTGCAGTCTGGGTCAGAGGGTCTGACTGCAACAGTATCTAAAAGCTGAGCGGCGCACCACATTACGGCGCACTACAATACGGCGCACCACTGTACTTTCTATTAATGACCTCAATGTGAAAAACTGTTATGTATTTTGTTGTATCCTCCAGTTTGTTGTTCTGCACACTTCATGATTGTTTAATGACCTGGCAGGGGGGTTCGGGGGGCAGCACGCCCCCCCGATACATCTACCTAACGGCTAACTGATAAGTTTTTATTTACATCTCAGACTGAAAGTTTACAATAGTTACCCCATAAAATTACAATTACAGTTTTCTATGATGAATTTTATTTTCTATTCCAAATTAAACATCTCAATCAAATAATTAAACTGTGTAGTATAAACATTGGATGCAGGTACCGTCAGGTGTCAGACATAAATTTGATATGACAATTACCTATCAAATTCACTCCATTTGTCATTAATCTGTATTCAAATTACCTATCTAATAGAATGTACAGTGGTGCGCCGTAATCTGGTGCGCCGTACTGGTGTGCGCCGCTCAGCTTTTAGATACGTATCTCTGACTGGCCTGTCTGGCCTATAGATACCTAACTAGTTACCAAGTAAAATAGTATGACTCATAAACTCGCCATTTGTCTCTCCAGCTCTCTCCAAAATTCTACAAATTTTCTCCAAAATGATCAAATTTTCATAAATTCTCTCCAAAATAACATTGTAGCATAGGAGAAAAATAGATGAAACTCGCCATTTGCAATTGAAGGGCTCAAAATAACTGTCACAAACTTGCCATTATAATGGCGAGTTTGGACATGCTTTATTACTTGGACTAGTTACTAGTTAAATGTGGAGGGAATCTCAGAGAAAGGACATATGACTTTATTTCCTGGCATGAATTCAGACTACAGAATAGGACATTGTTTCAATTCTTTTCATGAAGAATCCTTGATTTACTTCAAACTACCGCTACCCTAGAATCCCGGGGCCTAGATAGTAGGTAATAAAGCATGTCCAAACTCGCCATTTTGGAGAAAATTTATGCTAATTTGATCATTTTGGAGAGAAACTGGATGATTTTTGGAGAGACAAATGGAGAGTTTATGAGCCATACTATTTCACTTGGAAACTACCTACCTAACCAGCCTAACCTATAATAGTAGTACCTAGGTTAATACTACCTTGAGTACCTAGGTATGTTTACAAAATTACTTGGAGCTAGTATTTCGTAAGAAATTGAGGCTAACTAAATACCTAAATGATATTTCTTAAAACACTTTACCAATTCCTACACCCTGGATAACTTGATAAGCAGATACCTAGTTATGACTTAACTAGCCTACCTACTAACTAGGAGTAGTCTGCAGGAACATGTTAATGATGTTATGGATTCAGTAACAATCTCATCTGACTGAGATCATATTGACAAATCACTCGATCTTTCAGCGAATAACTAAACTAAATATTTTTAATATGTTATAATAAATATAATACATTGTCTGCCTATTTTATAATAATTTCTATATTCGCATTTTCACGCATTGCCTAGTTACGATAAATAATATTATTTCACAAGTTATTCTTCTGATTCAGCTTATATCTCTAAGTTCTATGTTCTTTTCAGGATTATTTCCTGGGTTCTTTTATGGGTACCTAGTACGTATTATGGTTTTCTTTTGATACTCAAAAGAATAATTTGTCGCATAATATTGTTGAGCTAAGTTATGGGATAATTATCAAAATCTATAAAAATATTGGTTAGTGTATAATATTTATATTCAGTATTTAAAAGGGAGGAGGCCAGCTATGGATGTATTTAAAAGGTCCTCTCCAGGCTCCGGAAAAAAAATGAGTTTAGGTATTACATAATATTATAGAACTAAGGTCTACGATCATTATTCCGCAAACCTCATACAATTCGGTTCAGTATAGGGGGAAGTCTCCATTTATCGACCACTTAAGAGGTTTCCTTTAAACTATTATTATTGTGTAACTCTCCTTTCCTGTACCCTGCTTCTACTAATGCATATACGACAGAACCAACTAAAAGATAACATTCAAATCTTTTAAATAACATTTTAATGCAATTTTTACTAGATTGACTGCTCTATTTTAACGAAGATGGCTAGATATGAAAAGTATATTCTCGCTGAAAATGCTTCTCACAAAGCAAATGAATTTAACCAAATGTGTATGGTTAACGATCAACCTTTCAGTGAAAAGTATTCCACTTTTATAACTGACCGAACAAATCTTTCATTCCTTCTGGAACCTTTTACTAACGAAACTCTGAGAGTTGGAGGACCTGTTGGCAAAGAAATAATTTCATAATTTTACATTTATCTGTTTATATTATCAGCGCTACTATTTCTTTACTCGTGGTCATTCATCTCTGAAATACTATGTAAAGAGCTTCATGACTTGCATATGTGGGAGAATTCTTCGGCCATCGGAAAAATATGAGAACAAAAATCCCAATAGCGAACTTTCAAGGGGAAATCGAAAACTAGGAGAAAATGGGCCCGTTTCTGTTGATAATAAAGATTGTGGAACTGACTCTGGCATTGGAGGTGGGAGTGGTGGAGATGATGGAAGGGATGGGGGAGATGATGGAAAGGATGGGGAAGATGATGGAAGGGATGGGGGAGATGATGGAAGGGATGGGGGAGATGATGGAAGGGATGTGGGAGATGATGGAAGGGATGGGGAGATGATGGAAGGGATGGGGAGATGATGGAAGGGATGGGGGAGATGATTGAAGTGATAGGAGAGGTGATGGAAGAGATGGGGGAGATGATGGAAGGAATGGGGGAGATGATGGAAGGGATGGGGGAGATGATGGAAGGGATGGGGGAGATGATGGAAGGGATGGGGGAAATGGGATATATATAAATGGAGATGGGAAATTGAGGGATTTATGGCTCGTTTTCCAGGAAGTGTTATAATGGTTTCGACTCCAGATCGACAGAATCGTATAACTAGAGAGACTCTTAAGGTTTACGTGGAAGAACTAAGACTGGGCTCTATTATCCAAATAAGGACATTATAGAAGCTTCCTTCACAGTTCGCAGCACATTGATGTATATGGATCCGTTAAAGTAAATGGCTGTTTGATAATCCATGGCAAAGCGATCGTGCTTGGATTATTTACAGTCGTAGTTAAATGGTGATCTTATTGTCGATGGGTGGCTTTATGTACAGGACTCTCTCATTCATTGTACGTGGAAACTTCTCTGTGTACGGTGGTCTGATAGTTCTAGGAGAATCAGCACTTACTGGTAATTTTTCTTTTTGGGGCAATAAACTTAAAGGTCCCCTTCAAGCAAATATTTTTATTGCTTTATTTAACGAAGCTAATGTTCCTTATCATTTTGCTGCAAACTGCATCGAATTTGGTAGCGTATTTATAATTTTATATGCTTTTAAAGATTTTTTAAATCAAAACTCTACAAAACTTATTTTACTTCCGACTTACTAATTTAAGAAATTTTCAGCCTGAAGAAAAAGAATGTACACCATTTGTTTTGATTGTCAACTAGGTATTAGGTTTAATAAATCCATTTAATATTCGTGTAAATGTATAAAATTGAATGAAATTATAATAGAAACGTTTATATACTTTAGGAAACAATTAATATCTAAAATAATTTAAATAAAGGCGAAAACGCATGGTTTGTTAATTAAATTCAAATTTGTCATCAAAACAAAGAGTGTACAATCTTCTTCTTGAGCATCAGATTAGTGATTCGCTCAATTGTTGCTTACAGAGTATTTAAAAACTTTAAAAACATATTATATAATATATACTGAACCGAATTGTATGCGGTTTGCAGAATAATGATCGTAGACCTTAGTTCTATAATATTATGTTATAAACTCATTTTTTTCCCGGAGCCTGGAGAGGACCTTAACACCACATACCTCTACTATTCATCTTTAATAGTTATTTTCGTGAGTTCACTGTACCTGATAAAATACAGTTTATTTTTTATCTTTTTTTGATTTTTCAAAAGTAATGTTTATATATTTATATATAAATAACATCACTAACCGTTATAAATTGATACGTAACCTAAGTAATTTTGAAATGTTTTGACATTTATTTAACATGAGATTTGAGCGGTAAATTTTGGTCATTGAATTTTCGGTCTAAGGTTCAAATAAAAACTTATTATATAGTTAGATACAACAAACTTGTGGATACAACAAACTACGTAACCGTCATTTATGTTGAGAGTTTCAAAGTGATCTTCATTTAAATATAAATATATGAAAATTACTTCGAAAAACTCAAAATAGATGACAAGAAATAAATGAAGATTAGTTTGAAAATCTCACATAAATGGCCGTAATGTAGTTTGTTTTTGTTGTTCTTCACGAATGTCCACCGGCCCAGAACAGTATTGTTACGGCACGGGAGAGAGTACCGGCAATCTTACTTAAATTTAAACTCCTCTGGAACTAGGGTGACTGAGACTGATAAATTGTATGCGATCCTAGTGCCCAAATGAAGGAACAACAAAAGGGTATAAACCCTTAAAATCTTTAATCAAATAACAAACACTACATAATACAGGAAAAAAACACTCACACCAATACATATATAGGAAAAATGATGGCAAATATTAATTTATAGAATACAAGAGAATATGAAATATTAATATTGAAATACAGTGAAATATCAAATAGTACAAAATGCAGTATCATAAATGGGGCCCCCTTTTTAATGTATATTACTGATCGAGAAAGCATAATACTGCGAGACTATGAAAACCTTCAAAACTGTAAATCGTACTAAGTCCACTCAGGAGGTGCAATTCATGAGGAGGAACGATCTAGTTTTTCCACGGAATGAGTCTCCCTGAACATATAGTGACCTATGCTAAACATTCCTTTCCAGTGTCAAGGCGTAGTAGAAATCATCCGTGGAATTGTTTAGTTTGGAGGTACTTCCTTAGCACTGATCAAGACTTTAATGATTTTTGTGTCCCAGTCCAAGGTTTGAAGCCTATGCAAAGAAAAGAAGATATACCAACTACAAAATATAACAACAATAGTATGTAAAAAAAAAGTATTTATCACAAAAATATAAGTATATCAGAAAAATCAATGCTGATCTTACCTTCTACATATATGAAGGCAAAAAGCAAAACAAAGGTATTAAATTGATACTCCGATACCATAAATACTTCGGAGGAAAGGTACACGGGAGACAAGTCACCGGTAGAAAAGAGTTCATGAGAGCACAAAATGTCTGTGGCTCAATAATAATAAGTCAAATTGGTTCACAAAAGTAGATAAATTAATTCGTGAGATTTAAGCGACTCATTCCACAAAAGTGTATGACTACTTTGTTCAGAGATTTACACAACTCAATCAAAAAGGTACGAGGAAACATGTTCATGAGATTTACTCTACCCAATTCAGAAAGATACAAGAAAGACTTCGTTCATGAGATTTACGAAACTCTGCAAGGAAGTACAACATAAATTATTATAACCACAAATCTAGTCAACATACAAATTTAATATATTGGATTTCAAAGATTAAGATTTTCACAAATTTCAAAGATTCAATAAATTTCAAAGATGCAATAGATTTCAAAGATGCAATAGATTTCAAAGATTTAAAATATTTTACAGATTTAAAATATTTTAAAGATTTAAAATATTTTAAAGATTTAAAATATTTTAAAGATTTAAAATATTTCAAAACATAAACACCAACACCAAACTATGCACAAAATATAAATCTATCAGCTATTTTAATATTATAGAGTTGTGTTAAGTTACGCCATTCAGAGCACGTGAAGAAAACAATTAATTATTTCTCACAATGTAATAAGTTAATAACCATCCTACAAATAGCTACATCTTATATCTACAGATCAAAATTAGGGGAAAATAAAATATGTATAATAGTTACCTATTCAAACTCAAATCTATATTATGTATTTTATTTACGCTATTTATCCAAATAATAATATTATAATGATAAATTGAACAGAAAGTATAATTTATAATCATTCCCATAAATAAAAAAAATTTATTTCCAGCTTTTAAGAGTATTTATACAACTATTACTTTTATAAAATATTGACAATATGGATAAATGTGTTCAAGTAAAAAAAGGAAGGAACAAGTTTGTAAGCCATCACATCTTCACGATAATTATGCTCAGTCTCGAAATGAAATGCAGCGACCCCTGGAATGAACATGAGCGAATTGGTTTGTAAAAATTCAATTGACATATCATAACCTATATTAACTACCACTTTCCGTGTACTGTCAGTCTAATTAATTTAGCAAAGGTACTATAATTCATTTTGCATTTTAAAATTTGACCAAAAATCTCACCGTGAAAGTTACGAAGTTTTTTCGAGTTACCACCGTTTGTGTTGCCAAAACGACAGAGTCTGAGTAAAAACCTCCAGATTTGTAAACTATGACTAACCTCATCATGTCACTATAATTATTATTTATAGAATATATGGGATAAAAAGAAGAAATACTACCTCAAGCAGAGAGTGAAGTACTAAAATTCTGTGCCAGAAGCGACTGTTAAAATAACATACATTATCGATCACAAGGAGCGCCATCCATGCATACAATTTCATATTGCGTACATATGGTTACCATGTGGCTTAATGGTTATAATGTGGCAATATAGTATAAATATGTGCAATACACATTAAATAAATCTAATCATTGCAAAAAAAACATAAATAACAAATGGTTATTTTATTTTAAATCCATATCAGAAAACCACATCTAATATAGATTATATACATATTTAATTGACTACATTAAATCCATATGTTAACTAGATTACGTGCACTCGTACCGCTTTGACTTGTTCTCTCCCAAAATTTGATAAACTGCTAACTGGGTAATAACCAACCGTTCAACCAAATTTCAGGCAATTTGGTTGAACTGTTTTTCAGTTGAGCGAATAACAAGATAATAAATAAATAAACGACGGTTAAAATATGACCTTGCCGCATTCTGCGAAGGTAATTACCATACTTATAATAGATGTTTACCATATGTAATTTACGGTAAACGATATATTCCACTCCAGTAAATTAATATCCGGTAAAAAAAGACGAACAAAAATCGCCTGGCGGAAATAATCTCTCACGGAAAAAATCCACCTGAATAAAATCCTCTCAGAAAACAACCTTGTGCCCAATTTTTATATTGATAAGTATATCTCTAGTTTTAATCCTTGACCATCAGTCTCAAGCTTAACGCCTAGTGAGAAACATGAAATATATGGGATCAGTGTAAATTCATCGCGGATAAATTCATCGCGGATAAATTCATCGCAGTAAATTGATCGCATGGTAAATTCATCGCATGGTAAATTCATCGCATAGTAAATTCATCGCATGGTAAGTTCATCGCATAGTAATTTCATCGCAGGTAAATTCACCGCATAGTAAATCATCGGTGACATATAAAAGGAAGGTAGATAATACAAATAATAGAGAATTAAATGATAGATGATTTTTTTAAAGACATTGAAACGTTACAAATAATATGGTGCACCGACAATTGGGCCCAGGACAATTGGGCCCCGACAATTGGGCCCAGGAAAATTGGGTCCAAGGAAAATTGGTCCCAAAACAATTGGGCCCGTGACAGTTGGGCCCCAAAACAATTGAGCCCAGAAAAAATTGGGCCAGAAGACACAATAAAGAAGTGTCACTTTTTTATAACTAGGGTAGTGACAATATTATCTTTGAAAATATTTTATATTCTCTAAATTATAGAGCGTCAATTTCCATCGTAAGCCTACGCTTTGTCACTGTTAAATTTGAGTTTTTCTTTCCTAAAAACGAAACATTGAATCTAGAGGGGCCTGGTTGTGGCTCGGTGGATGGTGAAGTAGGAGGAGGCTCGGTGAATGATGAAGTAGGAGAAGCCTCGGTGGCAAGTGAAGTAAGAGAAGATTCAGTGGATGGTGAAAAAGGAGAAGCCTCGGTGCCGGTAGAAGTAGGAGAAGGCTCGGTGGATGGTGAAGCATGAGCAGGTTCGGTGGATGGTGAAGCAGGAGCAGGCTTAGTGGATGGTGAAGCACTAGCAGGCTCGGTGGATGGTGCAGCAGGATCAGTGAAAGGTGAAGTAGGAGAAGGCTCGGTGGATGGTGAAGCAGTAGCAGGCTTGGTGGATGGTGAAGTAGGAGCAAGCTCGGTGGATGATGAAGCAGGAGCAGACTCGGTGAACGGTGAAGTAGGAGAACGCTCGGTGGATGGTGAAGTAGGAGCAGACTCAGTGAAAGGTGAAGTAGGAGAATGCTTGGTGGATGGTGAAGTAGGAGCAGGCTCGGTAGATGGCGCATTTTCTACTTGGTTGCGATGATAATGATTTGAACTATTCTCATCATATTCTGGAAAAGCGCCGTCCTTTACTACTTCGCTGGTTATAACTTTCTTTTCTAATTTATATGCTATCAAATTCTGAACCATTTCTGGATCTCCTTGTGGCATCTGACAGCGCGTCGTCGGAGGAACATTTTACAATTTTGCAGCTTTATGTACTGATTTTCCATTTTTGCAGTCGTTCTATGCCTGTTAAACAGCACAGGAAGAATACTGTTTCGTTCTTTTACGTGTATATACTCGAGCCATATATCAAAATAAATATAGAGGTGAATTCGTGCATAATGGGGTGAAACCGTACAGAGGAAGATGTGCCCGTACATATTTGTACGATGACACCCCAAACAGCAATTTTATTTTTAAAATGATGTACATCAGATATTAATGAGTTTTAACTAAATATTAACATTTACATACGTAGAAAATATCCTAATGAATACTAGTATTCGATATAAAGTTTTTAAATAGTAAATTGTAATTGCTATGGCTTAGCTCAAGTAGTGAGAAAATAGCATTTTAGTGCTGAAAATATATGATCTGTCACCGAAGGAACATACTACACCGTCACGCGCTGAAACTTGTTTCAAACTGATTGTTATTATAATGTATAGCAGTATAGGATCACTCAAATTTCAACGGGCTAGAACTTAGAACATAACAGGTATTGAGTTATGGCCCTGTAAGGATTCACCCGCTGTACGAACTCACCTGGTTCTCCCCTACATGAATGAAAATTTTAACTTCAATAGTTGTTGAAATATACTAGTTAAATTTGGGTTCCGTTTTTATTTTATTTTTTTGACATCCTAGCTGATGTATTACTTATCATTATATAATTGCACTATTATCGTTGAAAGATATCAATTCCTTTTGATATACCTTTTATTATTTCATTGTGCTTAAGTAATTGAAGACTTTTTTTGTGAATTTTAGCATTATTTCTTTTTCTAATTACATTTAAATTTGATTTGCTATTATTTTAATGTTGATATATTTACGGTAGTGTATATATTCAAATAAAGTACTGATAAATTTCTGAGTGTTTTTTATTATGGAGATTTCTTTATATCAGAAACGGTGAAATTATTGCATTTTATTATTAAATTGATTATTAATATAATAGAAATGAATAATACATAATTAAATATCTGATGATAGATCGTTTCACTAAGTGAACTCAATATTAGGCAAAGAACTAGTTTTTGTTCCTTGCTCACATAGAGAAAGTTATTGTTGGTGCCACAGGAGATTAAGATGGTAAGTTACAGTGGGGCCAGAGAAGATTAATAGGGAACATCACGATCCTATAACTCCTCCATTATTTTTTTCTATAGAGTAATTAAGTTTCCAGTTATCGGACGGTTCCACATTTTCGATCTAGTAAAATAATAATAAATTATCTTTATTTAATTTGGTGCCCATAATATCTACCTAGAGGTATCATGGATATCAATTGAAATTAAAATATATATTTTTTAAATATGTTCGGAAATGTGAAACCTTACCTTACGATAACCCGAGTGGTCTGAATGAATAACTTTTTTTTTTTACTCTACTGTTTTTCCAACACTATATTCTATATAGTTTACTTAATAATAATAAATTTAATCGTAGATCTGTCAGCGGTGCAGGAAAAAGTTAAACATATTTAGATAATTTTAATTTAAAAAACAGTTTCAAAATCACTTCAACTGACTATTTTCAAATTATCATTACATATTATCAAACTTAATTACTAGATCTCCAGATGCCAAATCTGTTAGGTAATTCCGGCGGGTGTAAGTCATAAGCCCCCCCGGTCAAGAGCCCCCCCGGTCATAAGCCCCCCCCCCCGGTCAAGAGCCCCCACGGTCATGAGCCCCCCTAGGTCATAAGCCCCCCCCCGGCCAAGAGCCCCCCCGGTCATGAGCCCCCGGTCACGAGCCCCCCTGTTTTTAAAACCTTATTTAACTATATTATTTAATCCTTATTGACACTTTTGTAGTTCATTACTGATTAGACATAAAATATATGTATATAGGGGGGCGTGCCGCCCCCCGAACCCCCCTGCCAGGTCATTAAACAATCATGTAGTGTGCAGTACAACAATCTAGCGGATACAACAAACTACATTAGCAACTCTCAGTTATTTCTATCTAAGTAGTTCTTCATTTGTTTAACTAGGTAAATAAGGATTAAAAAAACATGGAGGGGGGGCTCGTGACCGGGGGGGCTTATGACCTAGGGGGGCTCATGACCGGGGGGCTCGTGACCGGGGGGGCTCTTGACCGGGGGGGGGGGCTCTTGACCGTACCCCAATTCCGGCAGGGGTTGAACGAACTACATTAAATGATGAAATCGAATGAGGGATTGCATCATATTAATTAATATTAGAAAAATAAGAGAGGAATATAAAATTTAAAAATGAAAGAAAGCGAAAATAATTTTATTATTCAGATTGGCTATTAATTGAGTAGGTATATCTATTTAATAATAGTTTATGTTTTAATCAAAAAATAAAACCAGAAATAGCACAGAAAGATGTAACTGTCGGTGTAATTAGGCGTCGGACTAATGACACGCCCCCGTGAAATCTTCTTCCTCTAAATTATGAGCGGTTAGGACTATTCAAATGACAGCACTTGGGTTCATTCGGCAGTGACAGATAATAAATGGCGTTATTAACATCAACCTATACAATAACGTTAATTAAAACATGTTGAAAACACGTATGTTATAATAGGTTGAAAACGCGCGTTATAATATGTGTAAAACACGTTATGTATATCGAGAACACGTAATACATGTTAAAACACATATTATACAGGTTAAACACATCATAAATGGTTAAACACTTGCTATATAGGTTAAAACACGTTTTAACCGGGTGGAAATACGTTGTAACACGGTTCAAAAATATTAACGGAAATTTCAAATATAGTTCTGCTCAAATATTTGCGGAAATATTACCATACAAAGGCATTATCAATTAATATATTTCATATCATGTTATTTATAATAATAATGATAACTCGATGGTAACATGGCCCTTGATTAGAACGTAAAAGAATGTGCACCGTGCAGGAACTGTGAAACCGGGGGTGACTTATATAATATTATTACTTTATGGTTGTGCACTGGCCGAGGCAGGAAGGACAGTATATTGACGTCTAAATGTGATACATATGTCAGTATATTTAACAGAAATGAACTGCAACTGTGCCTGTGACAGCCGATCACCTGTCACATGTACAATTTGTACATCATTTGTTGAAGTATTTTTTGCTTATTACTAATTCATATTTCATTTAATTGACTATATTTTCACTGTTTATTATCGGTATTGTTCAATCATCATGTACCTGCGTTGCCAAAAGAGAGAAGATAAAGTCCAAATGGACCTGTGACACCCGAATGAAGGCGTGATAACTACATTTGACGGCAGTACATACTTTTCTCTAAAATGAATTAACTGCTCCGTAATTTATATTTAGTCAACAGAGATTATTGCCCAATTTTTTAAGCCCATTTCCGAAAGTGAAGGGAGTGGACGAGTGGTACTGACCCACAGTAGGTATATAGAATACCCCTATTCTATAGTATATACTGTGTACTGACCGTACTGTGGCTGTGCTTATTTCGGTACAAGGAAGTTATAGTTTTCGGTAGGTATCTAAGAGACTAAGGTAGCCTGGTAGGCAACATTTTAATGTAATAGAGTAATTTCGGTTCAGAATGTTTTAGACTCTCTTGAGACTTGAGAGGGCTGCAATAAAAATTAAAGGGCCTCAAAGGCTCAATTTACCTGCATGACCCTATGTAACTGTAAGATAAAGAGTGTAAGTTAAACTGTTAAAGTAGCACAGTAGTGACAGTACAGTAGCAATAGGCCAAAAATACCAGTGGCAGTCGCAGTCGGCCAGTCTGCTGCCTACTGCCTAGTGCCTGCAGAATATGGAACATTTTTCCAAGACTCTCTGCGGGAGTTTCTGATTGAATTTTAGAAATTGGAGATCTCTGCGGAAGATCTTGAATTAATTCCTATGTTACCTGTAACAGTTACCATTAATTTAGCTGCAGGACATTTTGAATTAATTCCTATGTTACCATTAATTTAGCTGCAGAAGATTTTGAATTAATTCCTATGTTACCATTAATTTAGCTGCGGGAGATTCTGAATCTCAGAATCTGCTACTGAGAAGTGAGAGTGAGAGTCAGAGAATAACTGTCTCTCAAATTAAAATCTCTGCGGGAGATCCAGTGTGTATTGGGTGCACAAAATCCCACTGACTTTTTCAAAAATCTGTAAAAATCCACCATAAATTTCCTAGTTTCAGAGAATGTACATTGAGTCGCCAATATATCTTTTTTTTCAAAAATAAGTCAACAAATATCAGTAATGCAGTCGCCAGGGCCCAGTCGTCATAATTTAATTCCAATTTTGAAAGTCGACAGTCGTCAATATACCTATATTATTATAACTACGGACTACCTAAATTAATTGAGAGCGTATCAGCAAAAAACAAAATGGCTGCTTTGTTTACATTTCAACAGAGATTCGCGGTTCCGCTGTTTATGATTATGAGTCACCAATTTTAATTTTAAATCTAATTTAAGTGCTCATTAGTCGTCTATATATGTGAAAGATACTTATTTTCACAAATTCTAAGTCGACAATTAATCTCCGACTTGTTACATACTCTTGAACTAGGATAAATTTCCAGTTATTTGACTGATCCACCAACATTTTAGCAATTTATCCCAGTCTGTATTTTGTGGTAAATTCCACCGACATGTCGGTGGAATTTTTCCCTTTTGAAAATAATATTCTGGCAAAGTCGGTGGATTTTTAGCTATTTATTCCTATGTTATCATTAATTTTCGGTGGATAAATTGGGAAAATGTTGGTGGATTAGCCAAATTACAGGAAATTTATGGTGGATTTTTTCAGCTTTTTGAAAAAGTCAGTGGACTGTGGAATTTTGTGCACCAAATACAGACTGGATTATTCATCCACCGACATTGCCAGAATATTATTTCCAAAGGTGAGAAAATTCCACCGACAAGTTGGTGGAATTTACCGCAAAATACAGACTGGCGGGAGAAGAGACACATTCTGCAGACTGGCCAGTCGGCAGACTGTGTCTCTTCTCCCGCAGAGACTTTAATTTGAGAGAGAGCTACTGTCTGAGTTCTGACCAGTCTGCAGAATATGGAAGTTATAATGGAACATTTTTCCAAGACTCTCTTTTGGAGTTTTTGAATGAAATTTTAGAAATTGGAGATCTCTGCGGGAGATTTTGAATTAATTCCTATGTTACCATTAATTTAGCTGCGGGAGATTCTGAATCTGCTGCTGAGAGTCGGAGAGTAGCTCTCTCTCAAATTAAAGTCTCTGCGGGAGCCTAGTTCAAGAGTAGCATCGGATTGGGTGGCTTTGCGAATTTTCCGCATACTTTGATTTTACGAAAAAACTAGAGAAGTCAGCGATCTGATTTTTTGTGTGCAGATAGATGAAGGGTAGACCTAGGTGCACATCAAGTTTCAACTCTTTAAGTTCAATAGAAAAAAAGTTATCATCGAAAAACTGTGTGCAAAGATCGTGGGGATAAACCGGGTGAATTTTGCGCACTTACCGGGTGAATTTGCGCACCGCGCAAATAAACCCAATGTGAAACTGCGCAGTGTGCAAGTTCACCCTATGTATAAACTGTGCCAATTGCCGTGAGTCTGCTGTGCAATTGCCGTGAGTCTGCTATGCAATTGCCGTGAGTCTGCTGTGCAATTGCCGTGAGTCTGCTGTGCAATTGCCGTTAGTCTACTGTGCAATTGCCGTGAGGCTGCTGTGCAATTGCCGTGAGTCTGCTATGCAATTGCCGTGAGACTGCTGTGCAATTGCCGTGAGACTGCTGTGCAATTGCCGTGAGGCTGCTGTGCAATTGCCGTGAGGCTGCTGTGCAATTGCCGTGAGGCTGCTGTGCAATTGCCGTGAGGCTGCTGTGCAATTGCCGTGAGGCTGCTGTGCAATTGCCGTGAGGCTGCTGTGGAATTGCCGTGAGGCTGCTGTGGAATTGCCGTGGTATAGGAATATCCGGGATGAATATCACAGGTTTACTAATGAATAAGAGCTCTTTAACTTTATTAATAAATGTGCGCAAAACCACCCGTGAATTAAAATATTCCCAGGGCGTATTTGCGCATCTAGTATATTTGTTATATCTCAATTTATAATTATTATTAAAATCATCTTACATGACGTTAATCTGCAGTAAATTATGTGTATCCAACGTAAGTTGCAATAAAATTGGAGCATTATTATCAACACTATAGCATAGTTCGCGGAGATTCGATTCTAGTCCAAAATAATTATTTTGCTATAAAAAACATAGGTCTCTGTTTGAACACTTAGTATCTATACTTAATCTCTTACGATTTTCGTGAAATTTATGGACTAGGGGGTTTAAGAGCTGCTCTTTCCAATGGTGTTGTCAGATTTGAAATATTTTCACGCATTCGCTGTCAATTACCGATGCGCAACTTCACCCGGAATGTTGAAGTGCGCAAAGCCACCCGGTCTGACGCTATGTACCAAGTCGCCGATTAATTGTCGACTTAAAATTTATGAAAATAAATATCTTTCACATATATAGACGACTAATGAGCACTTAAATTAGATATAAAATTAAAATTGGTGACTCATAATCATAATCAGCGGAACCGCGCAATGCGCATCTCTGTTGAAATGTAAACAAAGCAGCCATTTTGTTTTGATATGGGGCTCAACTTGCACGATGTAGAATTCAAATTGTATGTCAGTCTTCTGTTTTCGGTGTTCTTTTGTTATGAATGATGTCACTATTTGTCATTTTATTTGATGGTCTCTGATTAATTATCGGAAAAAAAACAAATGAATAACTATGGAAGAAATTAGGCCTCTCTCAGGCTCTCTGTGATTGGCTGGTATCAGTTGTATGCCTCTCTCTCTGATTGGCTGATACGCTCTCAATTAATTTAGGTAGTTATAATAATATAGGTATATTGACGACTCGACTTTCAAAATTGGAATTAAATTATGACGACTGGCGACTGCATTACTAATTTTAGTTGACTTATTTTTGATAAAAAAGATGTATATATTGGCGACTCAATGAACATTCTCTGAAACTAGGTGCGGGAGCCAGTTTGTATTTGGTGGCTTGGTGCACTCAGCACTGAACTCCTCTGACTTTTTCAAAAATCTGAGAAATTGCTGCCAACATTTTTCATCAATTTGTCTAGTCCTGAGTCCTCCAACTTTTTTTCAGTTTCTCCTCCAAAAATTACTAATGGCATTAAAGGAATTAATTGCTAAATATCCTCCGACATTGCAGGAATTTATTTACTTGAGAAATTGAATATCTCCTGAGATATCATTGAAATTTACCACCAAATACAATCTGGTGCGAGAGAAGAGACACATTCTGCAGACTGGCTGTCTGACTCTCAGCAGCAGATTCAGAATCTCCTGGCTACTGCAGCTAGATTAAATCTGATTAATGGTAACATAGGAATTAATTCAAATCTCCTGCACCTAAATTAATGGTAACATAGGAATTAATTCAAGATCTCCAGCTGAGATCTCCAATTTCTTAAGGAGATCGACTCCGTAAAATTTAAAAATTTAGCAAATATTTTTTTATTGCTTAAATAGCTTCAATTATATGGTAAGATTGTCTGTGTCAAATATTAATACTATAGGTAGCGTTTTTTTTTTTAGCTTTATTTTTTTTCAAATTTAGCTCATATAAAAATAGTTGTTTATTTTTGCTTTAGCGAAGAATGATTGTCGGTTATATGCCTGAAGTACCCTGCTGACAGAGAGCCCTGACAGTCCAAGGGGATTCAGTGCCAGACAAAAAACAAAAACAAAAAACTTTGTTTGGCTTTTATTACCTGTTCTGAAAACCTATAAATTACTGTATTGAAGGTTCGAAATCTCCGTCAATTTTGAAGATACGGCATTGCGGTTTTTTTGCATTCGAAGCGCAAGATAATGCTCTACAATAACTGCAGAACAAAATTTCTTATCTTGGACTTAGACTTTTTCAGTATTTGTTTTTTTCCAGAAATTGTGAAATAAATTTTTTTTTGGAAAAATTCAAAAAATGCAACAATAAATATGAATTCAAAATTTTTGGTCTGCAGTTATTGTAGAGCATTATCTTGCGCTTCGAATGAAAAAACCACAATGCCGTATCTTCAAAATTGACAGATTTTGAAAATTTAAATTTTTTATTTTTTTTCCGTTTTCTTTGAATAAATAGTTTTCTATGCGTCAAATCGAAAAAATTTCATAAACCAAAAGGGCTTAGAATTAAATTCTCTATATGGATACCAAGTTTCATAATTGTAGCTTCAATAATAAAAATGTTTTAAATTTTGGGAGTCGGTCCCCTTAAATTCGATCAAAAACTCCCGCAGAGAGTCTTGGAAAAATGTTCCATATTCTGCAGACTCAGAGAGTGACAGTGACTGGCCAAAATAGAGAATTTCTTCAATTTTCTTGGAGAACCGTTCACATTACCAGTTCCTCCATGTTTTCAAGTGTGGCAGGAAAGTCTGCAAAGTATGCAAAATCAGTCTCCGGTTATTTAATTTTTGGGGGTAATTTGACATCCAGTCTGCAGAACATGGGACATTTTTAACATTTTCTGTGTGAACAATCCCTAATTTCCTCCTATATTTACATGTATTACTATTTTACTGAGAACAGAAGCCAAACTAGATGATTTATTGGAGAACAGTTTACCAGTTCCCCAGACTGTATTTCATGGTAAATTCAAGCGACTAGTCGGTGGGATTTTTTTCCATTTAAAATAATACTCTGGCAAAGTCAGTGGATTTTTAGCTATTTATTCCTAAGTTACCATTAATTTTCGGTGGAAAAATGGATTAAATGTTGGTGGTTCAGCCAAATTACTGGAAATTTATGATGGATTTTTTCAGCTTTTTCAAGAAGTCAGTGGAATTTTTTGCACCAAATACAGACTGGCCAGTTCCTGCAGTCTTGATGTGAATATAGGGATTAATTCAGAAGTGTTTGTAGCAAGATTAATGTAAATATAGGAATTAATTCAAAATTGTTCAGAGAGAATATCCCAAATATCTCCCATATTCTGCAGACTGGGCAGAATATGGAACATTTTTCCAAGACTCTCTGCGAGTGTTTTTTGATTAAATTTTAGAAATTGGAGATCTCTGCCTGAGATCATGAATTAATTCCTATGTTAATGTTACAATTAATTTTGCTGCGAGAGATTTTGAATTAATTCCTATGTAACATAGGAATTAATTAATTTAGCTGCAGGAGATTCTGAATTTGCTGCTGAGAGTCAGAGAGTAACCCTCTCTCAAATTAAAATCTCTGCAGGAGAAGAGACACATTCTGCAGACTGGCAGTACAATATTATTTTAAAAGTAATTAATTTAATATGATCATTTTGGTCCTTTGGAGCGAACTGTAGCTTCTTGCCTTCTCTTGGTGAGTCAAACTGCAAATGGAGAGTAGCTAGATGACTCAGAAGAGTCACATGATTTTACTTTGATTGGCTACTACACTACTACACCCATTCTTCTGAAGTCCTGAACTTGAGAATTTGAGATAGCTATGTGCTTTAGCCTGAAGTTCTGAACTGTAATCTGTTTAGGCTATATACCTATTAGCTATATCTAAACTATACATGTCACCTGTGTGCTAGTTTGCAACATAATGAATTTAAAATGAATCTTATTCTTATCTTACAGTATCTTTGAATATATACTTTGCAGCTAGCAATGTATGATCTCCATTCTCACTCTAAGTAGCTTTGTACTAGTCTCTCTACTCTTCTGTAATTGGCAACCTACTTCACCACTATGGGGCTAATCAACTGTCTAAATTGGCTTCAAAGTCCTGAACTTGTAGTAGACTTCCAGAAATATTTTGGAATTGAAAGAGTGCTGCATGAGGATGAAAATTCTAGGTAAGACATTTGAAAATTTCAATATTAAGGCAAGTTTGCTAACTATCATATGTAATTCAAGAAATATTTGACTTTAGTTACTTCAAATTCTATAACCCATAGCTAGTTGCATCAGGCCAATTGAAAACTATTGACTGTGACTTCTCTGTCTATTAGTGTAAATTCCTATTAATAATTCTTTTGCACTTATGTAACAACAGTTTATTTTAACATAGCTATTTGTTCATATTGTTTTAATCTTACAGGTACCACTCTGATGTTCAAAAATCTCCATGCAGTTCCTCAGCAGATTCAGATGATTGCTCTACTAATAAAGGTACCTAGGGTAAATTTCAAATTATTGGTAGTTTCATATCTTCGGTCATATATAAAAAAAAATTTATTATTGTTATTTTATTTTTATTTGTATCCACGATACCTGCAGGTATCATGGATACCAATTAAAATGAAATAATTTTTTTTTTTTTATATATGACCGAAGATGTGAAACTGAACAATAACTCATAATTTACCCTAGTTAAGATTACTATTAAAAGAATAAACTATTTTCATTCAACAACTATTGACTAACTTGTAAAATATTATTGTTTGTTCATATCAAATTAATATTCTTTTAATTATAGATTTTATTCTATGAACTGGTTCTTATAATTTGATTGTGAGATTAACAATTCTTACATATTATTGTAGTAAAGATTTTGTTAACTAACTAGGTATTTTATGTTTATATTATCGAATTTTTTCTTTTATTCCAGGGTCATACAATGCGTCCATCAACTCGCTGTTTGGTCTTCAAATGATTGGTGGAAATGAAGTACAAGACAGTGACAAGAATGAAAACAGTCTTAAATATAAGATAAATAACTGGTGAGTAAAATAAAGCAACATGTTCTAACTACAAGATTGATAGCCAGTACTGATGAAGTAAAGCTCTGTAGCTACCTTCTGTTTTATTGCTATTAAATATTTCATAAATTTACAACTTCTTCCATTTAGTTCTTGATTTATGTATGAACCCTCCAGCGGCTCTATCCTGAAGCTGTCTGGGGTGAAAAGAAAAGAATGTGTCCCAAACTGTTGTAATTTGGATTATGTATTGTATTTTTGAATTATTAGGCAAGATTCATATTTTTTATGGCACATAGGCTTCATTTACTATCACCTCTTCATTTTCCTCTTCCATCCGTGAGTGCAGTCACTGGTGCTTGTGTCTCTTTTTGTCAAATTCCTTGGCAAGAGAAAGTATTCGTAGAGTAGCTTTTCTGCATCCATTAGCATTGTTACTGACTGGTGGTTGGTAATTTTATTCAGGGATCCATTTTCCTTTCTGACTGCTTCTTCAAATCTCTTGTACTTAATTTTCTTAAAAAACACACATTAAACGCCCTATTGAATTAACTAATTCTTTATAGCTATGTCTATTTTAAAAATCTTGTTGAAATAATTTCATTTACTTAGATGTGTATTGTCAAATCATTCTGTAAGTATAATTAAAATATGATCATTGAAATTCCTCATAACTTAGCTATAAATAGTAAGACTAAGTATTTTCATCCTGTATTCATTATTATCAACTCTTAGCTACATCAAACATTATCAATAAATCAATTACTCACTAGGGTAAGTTCTTAATTATCAGTCAGTTCCACATTTTCGGACACATAAAGAAAAAAACGATATATATAATAATAATAAAAATTAAATAATTATTATTATATCGTTTTTTTTTTACGTGTCCGAAAATGTGGAACTGACTGATAATTAAGAACTTACCCTAGCTAATTTAATTATTTTTTTCCAAGGGTATGGCACTACATCTTCAAGGCTGCCACATTCACTGGTGATGAACTTTTCTACACCTTCATGATTCCTTTCTGGCTGTGGAATGTAGATGGCGCAGTGATGAGGAGGGTGGTGGTGTTCTGGATGGTGACTATGTACATTGGTGAGTCTAATGCGTTACATTGGTAACGTAATTAAAAATATAGCTACGTATGCATATTTCAACTCTAAAAATGTTGTGGAAACTTTTTCTCTATTTCGTGATGCTAACAATAAATGGAACTATAAAAACTCTATATGCGTGATTTATAGATTATTTTCTACAATCCACATCAATTTTTTCTACATTCATGATCTTTGTTTACAAAAAAATTTCATGATCTTTGGTTTCAAAGCAGTCTTTGAACTTTACTGAATTAATTCCTTCATTATGAACACTATTTGTGTGTCTATCAGATCCAAATTTGTTAATTTTCATATTCAGAAAAATATGTCTGGAAGAAAATTTCCCTTTATGAAATTACAGATCATATCAGTACACTTTTTTGTCAATGTGCTAATTTTCACTTGATTACAGGGCAAGCACTGAAGGATCTGATCAAGATTCCCCGTCCCCTGTCCCCGCCTGTGATGCGTCTGGACAACAAGTGGCTACTAGAGTATGGGATGCCTTCCACTCACGCGGCTGTGGGCCTGGCACTACCTGGTGGAATATTCCTCTTCTCTCTCAGTCGATACCAAGTTAGTCATCGTCAAGTGGTTTCCTTTGGATATAACTAGAAGCTGTATAATCTAGATATTGTAACATATATTGTGAATTTTAAGCTCGTTAACGATTGTTTAGTTGTTAGTTACTCAATTTGGTGGCGAGCTAGCTACCTAATATAGTATTTCGTAAGATTACTTATTATAAAAATAATTTGTTTTAATATGCCCATTTTTTTTCTAAAGTTATATGCAAAATGTAAAAAAATTAACATATGCTTAAAATGATTACAAATTAAAATGTCAATTCAATTAAAATTGTTAGTTTTTTATCTAATGGTTCAACCTCCTTGGCATCATTCAAAATATCTTAGATTTTTTTTATAGGCAAAGTTACAAATTATCAGTCGGTTCATCTTATTCAACCGAAGATGTGAAACTGACCGATAATTCGTAACTTATCTACAAAGTGTTAGTATCACACTGAAATGTTTTTCAGATTGACTGGGTGTTTTGCTCCATTCTTGTTTGCGTTTGGGGCCTCACCGTTGGCTTGTCTCGTATTTACCTCGGGATGCACAGTGTCTTGGTGAGCATGAAGATGGTTATTACTAGAGTTGTGACAATATGCTTTTTAAATCATAGATCTTAAGAACATCACAGAAGAAACAATATGAAATGGGATCGAATACTATATAGCTACTTCTGGTTTAGAACGATTCAATTCTATTAAATTATCTTAGTCCATAATATTTTCAGGATCTATGACTTTAAAAGCATATTGTTATAACCCTGGTTATTTCCCTTAGAGTAGACCCTGTGAGACACATACACCACTCTCTCACTGTTTGTGGCATCCCTGAAGAAATGTCCCGAAAAGAAATTCACAATCGATAATCTGTCATTTTTTTTATGATTCATATCGATCAAATTTGACATATGATGCAATATAATTTATTATCTATTTATCAAAAAGTCCCTTACAAATGGACCATAAAGGCTTTTTTTTTTTTTTTTTTTTTTCACAAAGTTTATCCATCCTCAAATCTGAGGAATTTTAAGGCCCACTTAGCCGAAGTTTCACGAGCTTCTTTCTTAATAAGTCCCATTAAATTTTCAGACTCTTTAGATTATATAATGTTGAGTATAAATAGCTAGCTGCATTAAAATTGTATGTAATAAATGAATACAAATGTTGATTCATTTCTTTGCAGGATGTGATTTGTGGAATCTTGTTGGCGCTGTTCCTCTTTGCCACTGCCATCCCCCTCATTGAGGCTCTGGACCACACCATCCTCAGTCACCCCATTGCACCACTGTTGGTGTTTGGGTTGTCCACTGCCATGGTTGCAGCCTACCCTTCCACTGCATCTTGGAACCCCGCCAGGTGAGGGTTAGGTGGTATAAAACTTATCATATGGGAAGAACATGTAGCTAGATAGATATATGGTTACTGCTAGTTACTTTTCATACAATCTGTATTAGTTGGCATTTAAAGTTTTTACTTTTAAAATATAAACCATAATGGTGATTTTTTTTGTGGTTGGAATTTTTTTCCTTTGAAAATTGACTTTGAGTTTCATCGGCTCTGGGACATGTTGTAATTGTAGGTTGTACTGGAGTGAACATGAACATATATTAGGCTACTGATTGTTGTTATTCTGTATAATACTATTTTTTTCGAAAATTGAAATATTTTAAATAGTTGTAGCTAACTAGCTAGTAGAAATAGTATATGTTGGCCAGTGTACTCATAGCTAGCTATAGCTATTTAGAATACATGTCACCAGATCACAACATTTTGCAACCCATGTCTCAGTTTTTTTGGAGTAGCTAGCTAACTCACAGGGAATTAATCTATGAAAAAACTGGAATATTTTATTTTTTGTTCAAACTATCTCACACAAATATCTTATCAATTTTCTCTCTCACCACTCCTGACTTACCCTGGCTACAAGTTAATGACTCTTTCCCCCACCAGAGGAGACACGGCCGTCATTCTGGGAGTTGGCTGCGGCATCCTACTAGGTTTCTGGCTTAATTTCCAACTGGGCATCATTGCTGCCCTTCACAACCTCAGTACAACTGACGATGCTTCCCCAAGCCACCCTTACCCTATCCTATGGCCTACAAACGCCATGATCTTCCAGTCACTAGTGCGGACTATCCTTGGCTTACTCGTGATTTTGGTCACCCGACACGTTGTGCGAAAAAGTGCCATGCGAGTCCTATGTACTGCTATGCAGGTGGAGATGGAGGACTACCTTCTGCACACCTCCAGGAGACAGAAGCGTCAGGTGTCTCCTCTAAGTCGAGTGCAGCACTGCTTCATAGAGTGTGGCTACAAGTTCATCACCTACACTTGTATTGGTCTCAGTATCATCACAGTAGCACCAGCTATATTCAGGCTGCTCAATGTCGAGAGACCTACTTTTTATACGGAGGTTTGATAGGAGAGTCATTACAGTGAAACGCCTGAGTTATGAAGTATTGGCTCCTTCATCTATCAACCACTTCATCTATTCATAGTTTTCTATGATTAAATCATAGAAAACTATGGTTATTGAGGGGTAACTGTGACGCAATTCTTGAGGCATATATTTTCTATAGTTTAAATATAGAAAACTACTTTATAAATCAGATGCATTTCCTAATTTTGGTCCCCATTACTCGAGTGCTTCATAACTCATCACTTGAAAACTTAGTAGTTTTACTGTATAACTCTTTGCTGACTTGGTGAAGGATGCGTGACACTGAAATATTATGTCAATTTGGAACCAACTGGAGTTTTCCAGATGGTTTACTAATGATTTTTGAAAATTTTTAGAAAATTAATCTATTGGTAAACGGTTTCGGTAGCAATTAATTAGCGTAGGGAAGAGTGAATATGATACACCAGAAATATATAAAGAAAACAAATACTGAACCGCTTCCAATTATATTTCCGAATTTGGTGAATGTATCGAAAACAATCTTCACTCTGCCCTACATTAAATATTAAGACCTATGATGACTGCTTACAAATCTCTTGTAGCTACCAATCAATTATTCTACTCTCACTTTATTTCAAGGCAGCTCAACTGGGTCTTCACTAATGATGAATGTGAATGATATTTATTTAATAAGTAGCTATGGCTTGCACTATTTCTACTGTGATCTTCATCCAAAACTGCCGAACTGTTGTAATTTAGGTTCTTGATTTTTTTTCTTCTATTTTATCGGTACTTTCAGTTTTAAAGGATAGCGCTAGGTTTATGGTCTTCAACTACGAGGTTCTAGATGTACATAATTGAACATTGGCACACTGAATGATTGCAGGTAATTTTGTTCATATATCTATTCGGCAATATTGTTCTATTGCTATGTTAAATCTATATTTTATTTTCTAGTACAAACAGCATTTAGCTACCATCGAACATTTTACTGTGTATAAACATATTCGTTATTGCTACATTGGACATTTAGTAGCTATCTATAAACATTTTGGTATAGCTAGATACATTTACTATTTCTAAATATTTATGAAGACATTTCCTTACTTAATTTAGGTCATTATTACTGATCACAGACCCCTAGGGGCTCTATCCTGAAGCTGTTTGTGGTGAATGGAAGAGAAGGGGGGTGGCGTCCCTTGGGCCCCAAACTGTTGTAATTTGGATTATGGATTGTCTTTTCATTGTTTACAAGGTTTATCATTTTTTTAACGCTACTTGCAGTTTTAGAGGATAGCGCTAGGGTTATGCTCTTCAACTACGAGGTCTTAGAATTTTGTGTTAGGTAGGCTCGTAGGCTTCATTTAATATCACCTCTTCATTTTCCTCTTCCATCCGTGAGTGCAGCCACCGGTGCTTGTGTCCCGTTTCGTCACATTCCTTGGTAAGTGACTGCATTCACGGAGTAGCTTTTCTGCATCCATGAGCATTGTCACCGACGGTGGTAAGTGACTTTGTTCATGGAGCCACTTTCCTCTCAGACTGCTTCTTCCAGTCCCTTGTATTAAATTTCCTTTTGACGTCAGTGATATGGCCTTTGGTTCCAAAGCAGACGTTAAACCCCCTAATAAATTAATTACTGATCACAGTCTACGGAATATTTGTACCAATACATTTCTTTTTTGATACCAAAGCAAGGCTAATCATTCTGTTTCTTCTCAAATATTTAAATGTTATTTATCCACATGAGATTTTGAAAACTCGAGAAATTCTCAAAATCTAGAATTTTTTTTTTGCTGTTTTTGTGTAACTGGCTTCTGGATATATTTCTAAACCTACTTTATTTAGCTAATGATTTGCAGCTTTTGGTGTAACTATTAATGATGTCAACTTGGAATTTTTGTGAATATAATTAGGTTTCAGAACAATCTAAACAAAAACAAACTTTATTAGGTTTTTTTTTGCAGCTCTCTAATTTTTCTATTTTATTGTAATAACTTCAACAGAGTAGTTCAATAGTCGGTAGTTATAAGTTAATTCACTTTAACTGTTATTAGTGTAACTGGATTGATCTGGTTATTGAAACTTTTATATTTAAGCTAGGCTAGTTACATCAATTTGAATCTAGATATTGAATAAATTCATGTTCACTAGTAGCTAGCTACATAAAATTATTATAAAGATATTAATAAATATAATATTATTATATAATGTAATCTTGAAAATATGGAAATTTTGTGAGTAAATTCCATTTTCAATTAAATTTGTGTTCACTCTTTATAAAAAAAAAGTGTGTTCATATCTATTAATTTCCAAATTCAAGATTGTCACAACTGGTATGTAGCCATTTATTTATGGTACCTAATTTAACGCAGTATTTTCACAGATCTGATTGTTTATTTTTAATGTCATTGCTAGCATAGTCTCTAATTGCCATAATTATCTTATAGAATTAAGTCGAATATTCCAAACAAATATTTTATAAAAAAAAAAAATCGATTGTTATTTCTATGTTAAGAATGTATCGCAGTAGCTTTCTTGCATCCATAAACTCAACAGTTCCTTTTCTCGATTGCCAGTGTGAATGATTTTGCTTGCTTGTCTTTATTTTTGTTATTTATATGTTAAACTTCGATGTTTTTGTTGATTGTTGTACTGCTTCAGAGTTTATACTTAAATATAGTACCATCCGCGAAAAAGTGGTTGTGTAGTGTAGTGTAACTGTGATTTCAAATTAACTGTATAACTATTCACTTCAGCGACCATTGGTTCAGAAACAGATGTTTTATCTAATTAATTGTGCATGTTCTACGTTGCGAATATATAAGAAAACATTCCAAAAACGAAAGATTTAACATAAGGCACCTCGAGTTAGTTTTAGTTTATTGTTTGTATACGAACGTTAATATATTTCTTAATTTTAGAACATCTCTTATGTCAGATTAAACATATTAAAGGTTAGGAAAAAATAACACTGTTTACATCTCTTATATTTTAAATACAAATTGCTCAATATACATTATCTTGCTCTTATATCGAAGATGGATATTTAATTACATTGTTTTACATAATAATACAATCTAGTGTAGAGAGTACAATTCTTCACTGGTTTCCAGTGCCTTAACATATCAAAAAATAAACTACATATGCACATATATTCTGAATTTTATTAACCCCATTTGTTAAGCATTTAGTTTGTTATGAGTAGGGTTGTGACAATATGCGTTTAAAATCATAGATCCCCAAAATATTATAGACTGAGAGAATTGAAGAGTATTGAATTGTTCTACAGCAGCGGTATATAGTATTCGATACCATTTCGTTTCATCTATGATATTCTTGGGATCTATGATTTTAAACGCATATTGTCACAACCCTAGTTATAAGTAAGTATTGTTGGTATAGCAGAAATCCTCTATAGTGAATTTAGAGTCCTGAGTAAGAGAACTACCTCTAATAGTCGACAAATTTTCTTCAGTCTGCAATGAAAGGCCATCAGTTATAGAAAACTGTTGGCAATTCGACAGACTAAAGAAAATTTGTTCACTATTCATGTTTGTTCCTTACTCAGGACACTATAGAGGAGTTCTTAAACTTCTGTACGTATATTGGTGACTTTTTCATGGGGTCACGTTCCTTTCTGTCTGATTCTTTGATGTTCCTTGTATATATTTACCTTTTTACATCAGCGATGAAAATCAAGATAGGTTCCCACAATGCTAAAATTTCAAGTTTACATTATTGCTTGGTTAGCTCTGTGAGCACCTAGCTATTTATCATGTCTGTATGATAAAAATGGGATACACATTGTCACAATTTAATGCAGGTGTATACTTGTTGGTACAAAATCTTCAGATCAATTTGTTTTGTTAATGGTAATGATCTTTATGAAGCTGGACTAGGAATAATGTAATAGGATATTTCAATTTAATCAATTATTTTTGGTGGTAGAGAGAATAATTTACAGTTTGAAACAGGATATGTTGGCTATTTATACGTCCTTTTCGAGTATGTTATTTCCACTTTGACAGAAATTATAGGAAAAGTTATTTTTAGAATCTGTCGGTTGTCATTAGTTCAGACTAAAATAGGAGGACCAATATTATTTGGAGGGAGGAGAGGCATCTTACGGTTGGCTAGCGGAGGCAGGAAGATTGCATCCATGAAGGTCCGTCTCTGTTCAATAAGTCAAGTTCACGAGTTCTATAGGCTCAAGATAGGGTGACGATGGGATTCGATGAAAGTCTCCAACCAACCTACCGGTAGAGAGGGATGAGTGGGACAATTGGCTACCAACATGTTGTGGATGAGACCTTTTTTAAAATTGTATCTATGTTACGAACTGCAGCCCCCGTTTAATTCACTTTTTTTTTCTATGGGATTTATTGTATAAAAAGAAGACATATTTTTTTGATTTACATAATGTGGTTCTAGGACAAATCGTCGTGTTTTTTTCAAGTTCACATGTATTTAAAAATATTTTAAATTTAAACAAGGAATTATTGCTATACGCACAAGACTGATGTGAAACAATAGTTGATAAATTTCATTATTTCAATTTGTTTCATTTGTCGTCACATATTCTATGTGCGAATATTTCAAGCATCAAAACAATTAGAGCTATTAATTTAAATTTAGTAGGGGTTTAACGTCTGCTTCGAACCAAAGGCCATATCGTTGACGTCAAAAGGAAATTAAATACAAGGAACTGGTCACTGGAAGAAAGAGTCAGAAAGGAAATTGGCTCCTTAAACAGAGGCTGTAAAAAAGCTACTCCGTGAATGCAGTCACTTACAAAGGAATGTGATGAAAAGGGACACAAGCATCGGTTGCTGCACTCACGAATAGAAGAGGAAAATGAAGAGGTGATAGTAAATATAACCTATTAGCCTACGGCTGCCTACCTAAAACAAAAATATAAAGCTGATATACTAGTATTAAACTAAAGTGATTTTTATAGGTCATGAAACGTATGAAGAAGTCAACCCAAACTATCCAATAGCTAATTATTTTTAGCAAAATACTTTTAAACAGAACGAAGAAAATTACATTAATAATTTATTTATATATAATAGTTTGCGGTCAAAATCTTATTTAAAAACAATTCACTTAACTTTTGAAATGGAAAAGCCAATATTTTCAAATAGGGCTAAGAAAATTTGATAACTAATTTACAACACCCAGTTAAATATTTATAATATTTATTTATATGTTTATGATGTATACGGCGATGAAACATAAATCACACGGCGAATTATCCTAGCGGCGATTTGTGCTTACGGAAAATTGTTCAGGCGAGGAATTGCCCAGTCACCACCCAATGTGTATCCATATTACGAACTACAAGCAAATAAGTTCAACAATTTTAAATTTTTCATAATCATGTATTTCATTAGAACGTTAATTTATGAAGTGAAGAGCGAGTGAGACGACAAAAAAAGTTTCCATCCTTTTATTTTTCTAGAGCTTTCGAATAATTCATTATCAATATCCTAATTTTGACTAATTTTAAACAAATTAAGTAGAAATAAGAAGTATTATGGATACCTAAATTAATAAAGTCACCTAATTAATTCACAAATAATAAAGAAAAAGGAAAAATCAAAGAAATAATAAGTTATTAACCCAAAATAGCTAAGTTAAATGAACTTGCTTGTTCATTGAGCGATGGAGACTGTTTATGAATGTATATAGATTCCAATAAACGAATATCACACTGGTTTGAAGTTTGCAAAATTTTGAAATTTTCTTCCTTAATTGGGTGATTATTATCTAAAGAATGATTACGAATTGAACTGAAAGGTGGGGAGCTATAGGGGTTATTTGTTCTAAAGGATATTCCCTTATGCTGAGAAATTCTCACCTTTAACTGCATCATGGTCTCACCAATGTAAGTGGACTGGCACTGTCCACATGAGTATTTATAAATGAGACCAGATGACAGTAAAGGTGGGATTTTATCTTTATAAGGGAAAAATGAACCAATAGTGGTTTCATTTTTGAAAACAAAATTTAGTTTAATTTGGGGGTAAAATTTGTTAAGTAATGAGTTAAGTTCTTGTTTACATTTAATGCTTGAATCACCCAAATAAGGAAGGGATACGAAAATGTCAAATTTAGGAACCGTTAATTTAGGTTTAAGTGGAGTATGAACTGAATTTAAGAATTTAGAGACAAATATATCAAATAAATTTTGAGGATAACGATTACCAGAGAAAAAATTACGCAAGTGTGATAATTCGGCATCAAAATCTATATAATTCGAGCAAATCGCATACGCTCTATGAACAAGACAAGTAATTAAATTAACTTTGTAAGATGTCGGTATGAAAGAATCAAATCTTAATCCCAATCCTGTGAATGTCTTTTTACGATAAACTTTAGTGGTAAAACTATTATCAATACGATTAATGTCTACATCTAAAAAATTTAGGCAGTTATTTTTCTCAATGTCCGAAGTGAATTTAATATTAGAATGCTTCGTGTTCAAATAGTTATGAAATAGATTAATATGAGAATGATCAGAAAACAGTAGGAAGATATCATCTACATATCTACGATAAAATTTAGGTTTAAATTCTAAGGGGCAATCATCTAGCCAACGTTGTTCATGAAAACATAAAAAGACATTCGCAAGAGTGGGACCAAGCGGATTTCCCATACCTACACCATCAAATTGGGAAAATAACTTACCATTGAAAAGGAAGATGACATTCTTAACAGCAAGCTGTAGTAACTGCTTGAAGAAACATGAAGATAAACTGGGAGACAACATTGGGTCCGAGTAGAGAGACGAAGTAGCAATTTCGATGGTTTCATCCAAAGGTATATTGGTGAACAAAGATTTGATGTCGAAACTAGCCATGCATAATGAGTTTGAATTCCTGATTTTAGTGATTTCTTGAACAAAAGAGAATGAGTCCTGAACCGTATATTGATTGGTGGTGATGGGTTTTAGGAGAGGTAGAAGAAATTTAGCAATTTTGTATCCTGAAGTTCCTATAGCCGAAAGAATAGGTCGCAGTGGTGCCCCAATTTTGTGTACTTTTGGTAGTCCATAAAGTACTCCTGGTTTAGATCCTGAACAGTGCAGATAGTCATATNAGATGATTGCCCCTTAGAATTTAAACCTAAATTTTATCGTAGATATGTAGATGATATCTTCCTACTGTTTTCTGATCATTCTCATATTAATCTATTTCATAACTATTAGATATTTAATGTAATCCTACCCTTTCCCGTGTATGAAATTGATGATTGATACCATTCACCAGTATATAACCAGATGTAATTATTCAGAATTCAAAGAGAGCTTCTGTTAGAAGCATATGCAAATTAGAAGCCAATGAGCACTTTTCTTCCTTTTTATAGGAGCTATCTATTTTAGCCATCTGACCTTTACAGATACCCCCATCACTCCATCAGCATTAACTCGATTTAGATTGAATCTAATTGTTCCCTCATTTCATAAGACTAAGAGCCAGTCAAGTGTATCATTTGCGAGTCCATATAGTTGGGGTGCTTTTTCTGAACACATGAAGAATACTCAATCATTACTTCAGTTAAAAAAATATCTCTCAGAATTTTTAGTTTCGTGCAACTGTATCTTTCTATCTTAAAATATTCTCTTTATTTTTGTTATAATTTTTTTATTTTATGATGAATAAAACTCTTCATACATTTCACGAAAAATTTTTAATTTGAGCTTGACAGGAGACTTGAGTACTTCTATGGTTTCAAAATAATTTGCATATATTCAAGGTCCACATCTGTTACTAATTATTGTTGACCTAGTTTGATTTTAGGGATGGAATTTAACTGAGATGGAATTTAACTGAGATGGAATTTACCTGAGGTGAAATTTAACTGAGATGGAATTTAACTGAGATGGAATTTAACTGAGATGGAATTTAATTGAGATGGAATTTAATTGAGATGGAATTTAACTGAGATGGAATTTAATTGAGATGGAATTTAATTGAGATGGAATTTACCTGAGGTGAAATTTAATTGAGATGGAATTTAATTGAGATGGAATTTACCTGAGGTGAAATTTAACTGAGATGGAATTTAACTGAGATGGAATTTAATTGAGATGGAATTTACCTGAGGTGAAATTTAACTGAGATGGAATTTTACTGAGATGGAATTTAATTGAGATGGAATTTAATTGAGATGGAATTTACCTGAGGTGAAATTTAACTGAGATGGAATTTAACTGAGATGGAATTTAACTGAGATGGAATTTAATTGAGATGGAATTTAATTGAGATGGAATTTACCTGAGGTGAAATTTAACTGAGATGGAATTTAACTGAGATGGAATTTAATTGAGATGGAATTTACCTGAGGTGAAATTTAACTGAGATGGAATTTAACTGAGATGGAATTTAATTGAGATGGAATTTAATTGAGATGGAATTTAACTGAGATGGAATTTAATTGAGATGGAATTTAATTGAGATGGAATTTAACTGAGATGGAATTTAACTGAGATGGAATTTACCTGAGGTGGAATTTACCTGGGGTGAAATTTACCTGAGATGGAATTTACCTGATATGGAATTTAACTGAGATGGAATTTAACTGAGGTGAAATTTAACTGCGGTGGAATTTAAATGCGGTGGAATTTAACTGAGATGGAATTTACCTGGGGTGAAATTTATCTAGAATATCTTCACTATTATTGCTTATTTAAAATATACTAACGATTTCTCAAGTATTATAATGCATGTTACAGTTACATTCTTTTATATCTTCAATGATAGCTTGTGATTGAGTCTGATATCACAGTAAGCCTCTTACATACTTATTGTATATGCATGAGGATTAGTATATTGAACTCCTGGGAGCTGCTTAATTCTTCATTTAAATCGATAAATTGAATGTTAAATAAATAGAATAATGTTCTCAATCTCTGTACTTTTGTAAATGTAAAGCAATGGAATTCTCTTGGTAGAAAAGCCTTTTATTTTATTCCAAATGTGAATAAGATGATGAATTCAGTTTGCTTTATCTTATTTCATTCATCTCTATGAAATGATGGGTTTATTTAGTGAAACGCATTTCTTGATTTCAGTGGCCAATTTTGAAAATGTTGATCACTTTGCGAATTCACTGCAAAAGTTATCCAATTAAGAACGCTGTAGGTTAAATTCTTCGGATTCGTGAAGATTTTCAGACTTTGAGTTGAAAATGGAATTAAGATTTCAAAGATTCATTCAAACTGGTCCCATGTATTAGATACCAGGAGAACTAGTCGTATCAAACACATTATTATTTACAAAAAATATAAATGAGTAGTAAAGGTACGTTTTGCATGCAGCGATTGTTTCGATCTTCAATCAGCGATCGTCGTGCCCGGTCATTATCGCGAAGCACTAATACAATGTTATTCATATCGAGCTATTTTGCAAGAAGTGGTTATCGCTGAACAGTATTTCTATGTATTTCTATTGCTGGACGATCATCGTTGAGTGAAAATCGCAATAGTCGCTGAATGCAAAACGTATTTTTAGGCCCAATGAGCCTGATTTCTTCTAGGGGAAAAAAAAGGAATTAAATGGTAAATAAAATAGTGTTTTTTGTGTTCCTGAATTGACACAAAATGGTAATAATCTTTTCGTAACGTGGTAACATGAGGATTCAAATTTAGTAAGTTATATATATGAATAAAAGTGTACACAAAATACAATTCTCATTCTTAGCAGATTTCATTTTTCCACCTTTAACATAAATTTTGCGTGAATGGAATAATTGATTAATATAATAGTGCTTCTTTCACTTAACTCGATAGTATTTTTGTTCTATCTTTAATAACCTCTCTAATTTATATATATAAAAATAATTCTTTCTCTATTTTATGAATCTCTATATTTATCTAACTCATAATTATCAAATTAATTTCTTTTCGAGAAATTGTATCATATTATTCCAAAAATATTCACGCAGAATTATTAATTTTTTATTTTATAAAAGCTTATAAGCAAAAAAAAAAATACTATTTAATTAACTCTAAATTTGCATCTATACACCGTCACTCAAATTATTGCATCAATGATCTGAAGAAGCTTATATTTAATTGAAATCACTATTATTTTATAAAATTTATTTAGTCAGATGAATCATACAAATTTTAATTTATAAAGATATGTAAAATCATTTTTTACATAATCCACATTAAAAACTTTCTTGTACTTAATCCACTAAACATATTTATTAGTTTGTAACATTAAGTTGTCCGCATCTCCTCAATATGTGTACCTACTCTGCAGTGAATAGCTTCCTAACTAGAACAAATTCAATTAGCTAAAGACGAGTGACTTCAATTCATATAAATACATGTAAGGGCCACACTGGAATTTCTGACCTATTTTATTCCGTTATAAATCAGTAACTAATACCGCTAGTATATTCATTATTCACACAATGAAAATCATAGTATTGTACGATTTTTCTTGTTTAGCATTTTTAATTAAAGATTAATTGCCAAATCAAAGGATGGGTAACTTCTGGGACGCATTGTATTTTCGCACTGCCATCTGATGGATGTTACCAATTCATTTACCCTTAGATTGCTATTTACTCGCACAGATGTCGATGGGACACCAGAAGGTTATTATAGATTTCAGTTCCGATAATAAATTGATATTGAGTCATTAAGAAAATCTCCATCTTGATGAAGATCATTGAAAAGGAGAAATAGATTTTGGTGACTTCCCAGAAAGAAAAAGTTATGGTATATTATTATATACCATATAATAATACCATATGGGGGTATTTAGCGGGCAATTATGTAGATTCTTTTTTTGTTTCACCTATTTCATCTATATGTATTAAATAAGTGATAATGTCTTTGAATAGCAAACCATGTCACGTTAATTCTTTCCCTGTATTTATTCTGAAGCGCTTATCCTTTGTACTTTCTCCAATTCTGGCATGTTTGGTAAACAAGTCACTTTTAAATGGTCAATTTCCTCAAAGCTTAAAGAAAGCAAAAGTAGTACCACTCCATAAGGGAGGTGCAAGGAAAGCGTTGGTAATTTCAGACCGATATCAATATTGCCCACTTATTCTAAAATATATGAAAGAGTTATGTACAATAAACTTGTAAACTATTTTGAAATCAATGATATTTTCTATGAACATCAGTATGGTTTTAGGTCAAGTAAAGGTACGACTCAACAATGCTTAATATTGTTAGTGATATATATAGTAGTTTAGACGATGGTGATCTCTATTTTTCTATGTTTTTAGATTTAAAGAAAGCGTTCGACTCTGTGTCACATGATGTACTATTGTCTAAATTGTCTCACTATGGTGTTAGGGGTACTCCACTGGAATGGCTCCGATCTTATCTGTCAAATCGTACTCAGTCAGTTGTTATAGATAATATATTGTCTAATGATCTGGAAGTTACATGTGGAGTGCCCCAAGGGAGCGTGCTAGGTGGATTGCTGTTTTTGATATTTTTTAATGATTTTCTAAACTGTACAAACTTTTTCAAATTCACTTTATTTGCTGATGATTCTACTATTTCTTTGAAGTTTCCAAAATCTGCTTTGCATATAATTCACAATGATATCAATTTGAATTTAAATTTGATTACTAACTGGCTGCAAAAAAATAAAATAATGATTAACCCTGACAAAACAAAATATACAGTTTTCTCATACCGTAATTCTTATCAACTCGGTCCCATAGTAATAGACGGAGTGGAAATACAGTTTGGAAGAGAAGTTAATTTTCTTGGATTTTCACTTGATAACAATTTAACTTTTTCGAATCACATTGGTAGATTATCCATAAGAATTTCAAGATATATAGGCATTTTAAATAAAATTAATCATGTTGTTCCCGAGAATGTTTTGCTAATGTTTTACAGCTCTTTCATTAATTCTAATATTTCCTATGCAATTGAACTTTGGTATAATATTTCAAATTTTTTAACAAATAGTATTCACACTTTACAAAAAAGAGCAATACGTGCAATAAAAAAAGCACCTCATCGTGAACACACCGCTGGTATGTTCACTCAACTTAAAATTCTGAACTTAGATAATTTACATAAACTTAAAACAGGTGTATTCTTTTATAAAACTATTAATATTGATGGCTATTTCCCTGAATTGTTAAACTATATTACCACTCACTCAAATGCACATTCTTATTCTACTAGGAACACCTCAAATATAACGTTGCCTCTTTTCAGTAGATCTAAAACTCAAAGTAGTATTTATTACAAAGGATGCAGCATGTGGAATGATATTAGTGAAAATTTGAAATCTATTTCTAGTATCTGTAAATTCAAAAGTTCTTATAAAGTCCATCTGCTTGCTCTCCAGTAGTACTTTTCTTTTGTTTTTAATATTATGTATGTTAATTCATTCTTTCAAACTTTATAGGTAGGACCATCATGTGTAACATTTTAATTTTATATAGGTTGCCCTAAAAGCATTTAGCTCTTCGGGCCTTAATGTTTCTTCTATTCTTCTATTATGGTAATTTATCCATAGGACAAATTATAAGAAAATGACACCATCTCTTTTTTATTTGGCCCCACCATTTTTTTTCAGTTAAGGTACCTTTTAATTGTTTTAATTATAGGTATTTTTATCATAAGTAATAACTATGAAATGATACACAGCTATACTGTCATGAGAATTATCGAATTTCGAAATACGTGCTCTACATTTGAACAATTGCAATAATCTTCGATAAAATAAAAATTATATATTAGTTAGTAGTTACTATTTATTAGTTGTAAATTTTACTTTAATTTTATTAAAGTGTATCGAAGAAAAGATCGATTCTCCGAATGATGTTTATTTCTCAAATCAAAGTAATCATCATCAAATCCTAAATAATTATCGTCGTGTAGCTACAAAATCAATTTTTAAATATTTGAAAGCATTACAATTAATAAAGTTTATTTTTGGAAATGTGAAATTAGTGAACGGTCAAAAAATCATTAGGGATACATTTTTCTTCGACTGTACCTTTAATAGGTTTTTTGAAATAATCTTCACACGAAAATATTTAAATTCATTTCCTTATATTATTAATTATATCTGAAATTTCAAACATATGGAGATATTTAAATATACAAATAAACAGTTTCTGAAAATAATTAATAATTTTGTTGAATTAATTTAATAACATACGAATTTTATAATGTATTTCACGAAATTCTTTATCTAAACATAAATGCTCTGATAATAAATAATAGTATTTGAAAACTATTTAACAGTTGAATTCGTGAGTAAATATGCGAATAATTCTATATATCAATCCTTCCGTTTATCCTTCCGCTGAAAGAACATTTAACTGTGAAGTTCAGGATTTATCGCTCTGTTCCTTTCATCTCTGGGGTTATTGCAAAGAAAGTCCTGTAAATCTTTCACTTTTCTATTATTTACTCAACCAATTTCCTCGGGATCAAACTGATACCTTGGAATGTATTTGTTGCAGAACTGGATTCCAATTGTATTCCGATCCTATCTTTATTGAACACAAATTGAACAAAAAATGTGAAAAAAAAATTCGATGATTTTTTTTTTAAATTTTTAGAATCACGTAGAAGATGATTAGTTTGATATGTATTGACTCTTACAATTTTATTTTTCATTTTAAGATTCATTCTTGACTGAGATCATATGATTGTCAGTTAGCATATTTCATCAAATGAAATAATTTTTAATTCGTTAACTCATCTCTTCAAAAAAGTTTAAGAGATTTTCTTTTCTTCATATATTTTTCGAAAGAACATTCCTCGAATTTGTTCACGCGAACAATGCATCGCTTCAACCTTAGATCAAATGAAACAAAAACAAAGCTAATGCTCTTTTCTTTTGAAGAACGATATCTTTAGACGGAGTGAATTTTAAAAATCTTAAAAAAAAAACATATAGATAAACAAATATTTTCTGGAACAATTTTATTATCCCACAGTGACATTTTCAAAACCAGTTTAATTATCATCAAAATATATTCAAATATCTTCTGAACCAGTTGATTAATTTTAACAACCTTTCCATTTATTACTTACTCTGAAGAGTAGAAAAATCAATATAGAAGAGTGATATCATTATATCATAGAGATTTGTATACTCGATATCTTAAGAAATCTCACTTTATTTCAATATTTAAAATCAGAAAAGAATCTCTATATAAATAGATTCATATTTCTAACTAAAGGTTAGACATGCAAGGTATTTCCTTAGTAAACTGTAGAATCATCAGTTTTCCATAATCATCAATATTCTAGGTAAATTTTTTTAAAAAATATTTATTTCTTACTTAAATGATCTTACATAAACGTGTATATAGCTTTTTTTGAGGTTAACAAGGGCCTCGAATACCTTAATTTATTTATAGATTCTCTTCTATATACTTATTTGTGAATTACTTTTATTGTATTCTTGAATAAATTGTTTCATAAAGTCAGAGCCAACTTGAATCATCAGATTTTCGTTTCATATAATGTAAAATTTGTTCGTACCCTAATTCTCCATCACATTCACAGTTGCATGACTAAAGTGTTCCAGGCCACTGAACTATTATGAACAAAATACTGTTCAACATTGTTGAAAAATTCCATGGAAGTACTTATAAAGTCTTCACGTGGCCAAAGTGCAGTGAAATTCCTATGGGTAATTGATCAATTACATAGTATTAGACACCTAATTTAACTATCGTCAATCATTTAGAAGTGGTTGTTATAACCTGTGCCCTAGAATTGAATATTAAAGGCAACATCTAATTTACTTCATCATCCATCTTGTAAAATATATGAAAACTTACATTGGAATTTAAATTTAAATTTATTGCCAGTTTTCAGAATACCTCAGACCATATGCATAAATTAGGAAATTCTTATATTAAACGAATCTACTTAGAGAGTATAAAATAGTGTAATTATAGAATAACAAGATGTGAGCCCCATACATAATCATATATGAACCCACTATAACTGTTTCTCTTTAAATTGTTCTCTCTACATCACTACAGTAGAACTCCTCTATAGTGAATGTCCTAAGTAAAAGAACTACCCTGATAGTGAACAAATAACAGTTAGGTTCCCAAAACTGATGCTATTCATGACAGACAAACGAAAATCTGTTCACTATACAGGCTAACTCTCTTAATAAAGTCTCTACATTCACTATAGAGGAGTCTACTATAGATAAGTTCTACTGTACAACTGTAGGTAATTTCCTCAGTCTCTTTCTCTCGCTGCTCATTTCGTGCCTGGTCTGATTGTTTGATCGCATGACCCATGCCTCACTTTAGGGCAGTTATGGACATGGAAGACCAGCCAACGTTTCTCTGGAAACATAAGCTATAAATAGCTTTAAACTGTTGTTATATTTAGCAACTGCTGTGCATTATTAATAGTCTTTAGATGTATGTAAGCTATGGATAGTGTGACTTGTATTAGAATGAATATTTTGATTTTAAAGTATAATTTGATTTATAAACATTATTTGATAATAATACGTTAATTAATGATAAATTAATGTTTTGTTTTAAGGTAATTTATTTTAAAAAGTTATATAGATTAGATTTTAATATATTATACATATTTATAAATTAAAGACAAAAATAATTTATTACTGTACGTTCAGTTGGGAAATATTTTTTTAAATTAATTTAAATATTTGCATTCTTCTGATATCAATTTTACCTCGAAATTTTGTTTAGATGATTAAAAAAAATATACAACTGTTCTTGTATAAAAATAAGTTTATCCTTAAATTATTAATCTTTTCCATATAGAAAATTTATATTTTCCATTTATATTTTCCATTTATATTTTCCATTAGCCATGAATAGAATATATTTATATTGCAATTTATATACTCTACATACCAACATACATACATTCCATATTTAATGATGAATTGATCTTTTTCACATGATCCTGATTCTCATTTCTTAGATGTTCTGTACATGTTCCGTAGAGTAAGTTACGAAATATCGGTCAGTACTACATCTTCGGTCATATAAGAAAAAACAATATAAAAATTATTGTTATTATTACACAGCGCTATCCATTAATAATAATAATTATTTTATAGTTTTTCCTTATATCACCGAAGATGTACTACTGACCGATATTTCGTAACTTACCCTAGTTAATTTTCGCCTGTCGACTTAGAAACATGTATTCTTTTCGTCAGAAACAAATAAAGTGCGGAAAAAGTTTTAGGGAATTATTTACAAAGTTCATTTTTGGCTGCTGAGAGTTATAACAAATTATAATTTTTTGACAGAAGAAAGAAACTTGAACCTATCAATAAATAAATAAGAATAACTTGAGTATTATCATTTTACGAATCATCTTTACACTGTAAATTATTAAAAATAAGAATAATGATAATGCTATTTTGGTTAATAAACATTAACTTTTTTATAATTTCAATTAAATAAAGAAAATAGCTTGTTATTTTAACATCATATTAAGTTTTACTTAATATTCAATACACTTATAAATATCTAAATTGATTTTGTTATTTAATATTACTAATATATGGAGCTATTCAGTTAAAACATAGTTTAATATAGTTGAAAATGAATAGTTACTCTGAGAGCCTAACTTTTTGGGCCACCTAAGATTTTGGTGGTACCCCACTTGATCTTCCATGACCCAACCATAACTTTCTTTTAGGTATAAATTTAAAATGATTGGAAATATCAGGGATTGTAATAACAGAAAACGACATCAATATTACTAATATTAATAATATCACTCCACTAACTTTATAAACAAATTACTTGATATAATCATTGAATTTTATCTAGTACAATACAAAATAAGTGGCTTGAATAAACTAACGCTAATCTAAATACCATTTCAATTCTCAACGGTAACACAGTCATTACATCCATTATTCCGATAACTAATTAAAACAAAGGTATGTAAGTAATTAGTGGAGCTGAGACCATTATCTGAAATGAAACTGTACGCTGCCGTGATTTGGAATGTGGCTATAAAACCTCAATGGTTAGATCTAACAATTTGTATACAAATGAACCTGACCTCACACTGCACTTTGGTTTGTTTCTTCGTAATTATTGCCATCGTGATATTGAAGATAAGTTAGATGATAATGAGGCTACTGAGTAGATTTGGTCTCTGTGACATTTTCCGTGAAATATACAGCTATATTTTAGAAGTGATTTTCTGCAATGTATATTTATAGTGAGCCTGTTAATTTATACGAATTGATAATAGTTAGATACAACTGTTATTAGTTCATTATTTCAAGTAATTACGAAATATTTATCATGCAGCTCGTAAGCCTACCAAGTAGCAATATTTTTCGTGGCAACATTGTCTCAATATTGATTATATGTCAACAATATTAGCAATATTGCTACAATATTGAAGAAATGTTATCCAAAAAATATTGTACCAAGTAACAATTTGCTACGTCTGTTCATAAAATAATTGCGGATAGCTTTCTTTGTTTTTCAATTCAATTAGGCCAAATTTGTTTTCGAACAGTAACCACGAACAAATACATAATACTATTTAATATATTAATGGAGCAGCATCATATCACGGGTCACAAATTATTTTGGCCTTTTAGAAATATCTCCTACAGGGTAGGTTCAAAATTATCGGTCAGTTCCGCATCTTCGGTCATATAAGAAAATAACTATATAAAAATAATTTGGTTGAGTAAAAACAACCAACCTGGGATGGTTGTTTTTACATAACCAATCCTACTGAAATAATTATTATAAAATCGTTTTTTTTTTCTTATATAACCGAAGATGCGGAACTGACCGATAATTCAGAACCTATACTCTATTCCAAGGAAATAATATTTCATGACGCTTGTTAATTAACTTTCACTTTGCGAGCACTGTACGTACGTGTATCCCTACATATAGCAAATAGTTAACGCATTCTTAATCCGTTACAGTAAGATCTAAATCCTAACTTGGCACAATGCGTTTCATTGACGGAGGAGAACTTTGTCCTCTAAACTTCTTGGCATACTTTTTAGGTACATTAGAGTGATGATTGAGAAGACAGCGATACAGAAGATCAGCTTGAAGGTACGTTTTGAACGCAGCGATTGTTGCGATCATTGTTTAGCGATTATCAACAGCAATAGAGCCAATAAGGCCACACGCTTGTGCATCTATATTACTAATTATTTCGCGAAGTTTTGTAGAGAATTAATGATTACATGGAGTCGTTTAACCCATAATTGATGTTATAAATTGCCTGAAAAATATTTATGAAAAAGTAGCTCTTTGCCACTTTATTTGAAAGTCTGGATATAATGATTTGTAAATCAATATATTATTAACTTAATTAAGTACAGTAAAATATATATTAATGTTTATTCATTTAAAATGATTTATGTTTATTGATTTAAAATATTTAATGTTTATGTTTTAAAATAATTAATATTCATTTAAAATTATCAATGTTCATTTATTTAAAATAGTTATTATTTAACAATTTAAAATAAAAAGCGTTATTTTTCAAAAGAATTAATGTTATTCATCTAAAATACTTGAAGTTTATTTATTTAAAATAATGATTTTTTTAAATTGCTGGTACTCGTGTTTAAGGCACTAGTGTAACAGACGGCACTAGTGTAACAGACGGCACTAGTGTAACAGAGACTGTCCGAATGTTTTTCGTTACAAGAGGTAGCTTGTACTGTCTCAAAAGTAATGACTACCTTTGAAAGAGAAGGAAAAACGTCTCATCAAAGTACAGGTATGACCGAAAATTGAAGTAGTCTGAGAGAGATGTCAGACATCAAATCGAATCACTGGGGCAAATATACAGACCTAATTTCACTGTAGAAAGCTTTGAACATGTAAAAACGCTATTTCCATAGGAACCGTTCATGGGGAGCTGCACAAGTATGGATTTCACGAAAAAGCTACAAATGGTTTTCGTTTTTCTCTTACCAATTTTTTCTCATGTGAATCTAAACACTGTAGTTTAAGCATTAAGTCCCTAAATAAAGATTCAAGCAATCAAATAAACTCTGAATCCACTGAATCTAAATTATTCGAATGAAATTATGTATTATGGATACACATATTCTGATTAAACGAAAAAAAAATATAAAAAGCAAATATATAATTTTTTTTTGTAAATAATTAATGTCAATTATTATTACTGCCACAAATGATTTGTTTTTCCTTTTAATGTGTGTTTATTAATAAAAAGTGTGACACACGGAGGAACGGACAGACGGACGCGGCTCTTATTATAGTATATATTGAATCCGAGAGCAATATTTATTGCTGAAAATACCGTTTTCTTTCGTACAAAAGAAGATTATTCAATGTAAATGACTAAATTAGATAATCAAAGAAGCCAATCTTGGTGAGAAATGTGGCTCTGGGTACCTCTTGAGCCCCAACCTGATTTAGACCATTTACTAACAGATGTTACATGGTACGTCTTTGCCCTTTTTCCTTATAATTAATCAAAATTAATCTTCACAGATTTTTATTTAGTCTACTATATTTTGAGGTATGACTGAAAGAAGAAAATAAAGATGTTGTGTTACTCGTCAGTCTTTTAATTTGCCCTGTCGTGAGGATAATTATTTTACCATAGATTGCACTATCAACTCGATATTTTCATGCAGAGTTAATATTATTATATTATTTTATTATATTATCATATATAACTTCCAGATCGAGTGTACACAGGAGGTGGAAGGAAGAACAAGGCATCATTTGAGTTGTATCGTCAGTTATAAGTCCAGTTGGATAAACGAAAATAGATGCTCTAGCTTTTTTTAAGTGTAGAATTATTTTGCTACCAATGTGAATAGATTTCTGAATGTTGTACAGTTAATCAGTTGTTCATGGTATACCTCGTAAGCTAATAAAATAATTATAATTATGACCAAAAACACTCAGAAATATTGCTATTCTGACTAAAAAATATAATTCATTTTTGGGAAACCCTTTTACAGGGGAAATACTTATTTTTGGAGAAACATATTTAGTTAAAAAAAATACATTTTAGAGTAAATTTATTGACAAAAAACTTTTTTTATTCGAGAAAACATTTTTTGGGAGGGAAACGTTAGGTTTTGGGAAAACATTTATTTGGAAAAACTCTTATTTTTGGAAACATTTAGTTTCCCTTTAGTCGTGTGAGCAAATTTCCCTCTCCAGAGTTAGGTTGAAAGTTGTATTGGTGCTGTTCGTGCAGAAACAGTTTGTGTTTAGAGACCTATTGAGTTGTTTTCAAAACAAACACATCAAAAACAATGATGTACCACTGCACGTCAGCACACACTCGTCAGAGTACTTTACATGGTATTCCATGTAAATTATTTCTTACTAGTGTACTGTCCCGTTGAAAATAACGGGTCGTCATCAATGCCAATTTATTACCAGTTATTAGATTACTTTTGATCAGTTCATTTAAAATTAAAATTTCTGCCTAGTCTAATTTATTTTATAAATAAAATTATTTTAAAAATTGAATAAAAACAGGGAAATAAAAGTATTAAGTAAATATATTACCGTGCGTATCATAGATACATTCATCATGTTTGATACCTATAGTGTAAAAGCTGACACCAAATAAATAAATAAACACACCTAGTCACATACTATAACGGCTATTTTTAGTATATGTAGATTGGTGTCACTCGTATATTTTTCATGACATAATTGGTGTCATCAAACCATGTACCGTATTATAAACGATAAACATTAAATGAACCAGTAAATGTATTTAAGATAGATTACGGAGAACATTGATTGTATTAAAAAATAATCATAATTTCAATAATCCCCTTTGGATTAATGATATAAAAATGTTTTTTTGTCGAATCATTCATCGTCGTAGATAGAAGATTATTATCGCCGATTAAAAGTTGCCGTTTGGCGAGTATTTACTCTCATTTGGGGGTTGAATCTTGAAACTAATTTCTTAAACTTTAGTTTGTTTGAAAGGATCGTCACTAACAAATTAAAAGATTGTCAAAAATAATAAATTAGTCCTATATAAAATAAAAAAGAAATCATTTTCACATAAAATATAATACAATTAAAAATATAATAATTCTATTTTAACTAATAAGCTAGTACTTTAAATTTCATACAAAATCTATTCTCAAAATGAAAACCATGAGGCATATAAATTATTAAACCTATTTATAACAGAACTGTTTATAACCCCCACTCCTCGTGTTAATTGCCTTTCTTTTAGATTTCCTCCTTCCACGCCAAAACAATACTTTGACCAAAAATAATAACATTGTCCATTCTAAATACAAACCTCGATGATTTGTAGCCCTCTTATTATTAGTATCGCATCATTATTGCAAATAATTATTTATTTATTTATATATTTACTTATTAATATATTTTCTTATATTCAACATCTATAAATGTAAATTAAATGATGATTTTCTAATCTCAAATGAAATGAATAAGTTGACAACTTCATATTAACTTAATTGAGTAAATAGATCAATTATTGAGAATTTTTTTCCTTATGAAAGTGAATGAATGAATGAATAAATTATTGTGTTGACTATATCTTATGAACGTAAATGTGGAAATGTTGTAGCGTAAGTTTCAGCATATGAAGGTAATAATGCAGATTGTAGAAATTCCATACCTAGCATTCATGAAGTACATTTCTATATATTACTGTTCCTCAATTTTCGCTTTTATATTAGTACATAAAACGGGTCACAAGGGAGAGGTGGGGTGGGGAAGGGGTTGGATGCTGTTCATATAGGTAGTCATTTTGGTCATATGCAAAAATCAATCTTGTGGAAGAAATGGAGACTTAGACCTTGGATACGACGTGATTTTCTCACGAGTGAATCTGCTCATTTGTGTCTAACAAAATTTTGAAACTTAGCACATGTCAATAACCAAATGTCATGGCTTGAATGTAATTGCATTTTTCTGAAAAAACTGAACAATTAATTGTGTATGCACTTGTTCATTTCAGTGAGAAGAGAGTTTTAAGTATGTATTGTATATTCGAAATATTAGGGAACAAGATATCAGACATGTTAAATCCAATTGTTCCACCATTGACCTGCTGGACGCTTTATAGGCTTGAGTGTCACGATTTTGAAATAAAGCTTATAGGGTAACTATATTTCAGACTTTTTTTGAGTTTAGCTTCTCCTAAAATGAAAGAGATTTTCAACATCCAATTTTCTATGAGTTATAAAAAATGATTTTTTACAGATTGATTGAAAAGTGTTGATAAATATATTTCACAATTAATTCCTATTTATGCGTTTGTTTCCTTCACAGATTTGCTAGATTCCTAGACTTTTATTTTTGTCTAAAATATTTAATTTCAATGAGAGCAAATTCGAAATTAGCAGTTTTGGCATAATTTACATGGTTCGTAAAAAGTTAAATTATTAAAATGCGCACCACTGCCTTCAGTTTGCTCTCCCCATGTATATTTTAATCCCTGTCTCAAGTCTATCAGCAGTCAGCTTCCATCATCCACTAAGACAAAAGGTGTAAAGTAAACACTCCGAGGACTGTCCTTTCTACAAAGTTGTCACTAAGTATGAGTGCACTATAATTCCCTACAAAACTAGAGTGAATCAAGTCTACCCTATAGACTTGGGTATGGAGGAACTTATAGCGTTGCCTATTACCAACGCTGAGATGAGACACTAAGATGTGTAAAACCCTGGACCCTCGGAACAATTAGGCCAACTCCCCTGTCAGATGTCTGGAGCATTTGTAGAAGTTTGAAGGTGTGTATTGGTAATTTGACTGGTGCGACTTATGTAATACCTAACCTTTTTTCTCATTTGCTCTCTTGGATATACCCGTCCCCTTTTAACTGCAGATTACAATACTTTACATACCTTGGTAGAACTTATTACCATTATAATTTCACTTAGAGTAAACTCCTCATTACCATTACGAACCTATATACTGTGCTTTGATATTAAACTATTCCGCAAGACCAAAATTTAGTTTTTCCATTAGGATTTCCTTACTATTTAATTATTTACTTAAAACTTTACTTAAATACTTACCTTACTTAGATACTTACCTTTTCATAGATACTTACCTTTTCATAGATACTTACCTTTTCATAGATACTTACCTTTTCATAGATACTTACCTTTTCATAGATACTTACCTTTTCATAGATACTTACCTTTTCATAGATACTTACCTTTTCATAGATACTTACCTTTTCATAGATACTTACCTTTTCATAGATACTTACCTTTTCATAGATACTTACCTTTTCATAGATACTTACCTTTTCATAGATACTTACCTTTTCATAGATACTTACCTTTTCATAGATACTTACCTTTTCATAGATACTTACCTTTTCATAGATACTTACCTTTTCATAGATACTTACCTTTTCATAGATACTTACCTTTTCATAGATACTTACCTTTTCATAGATACTTACCTTTTCATATACCTACTTTGTTTAATTTGATAAAATATATATACCTGCTAATCTAAAAATTATCACTACCGAACTATTTTAATCTTCAATTCCTAAGTCCTTTGTAATTTAATTTTTTTAACTGAATTTCTTTATTTAAATCTAAAAGTTCTCGATTACCTATTTAGTTTGACTGAATCTAACGTGCCCTTTAAATTTACAGCCACATCAGTGCGTAGGCCAGTACATGTGCAGAGACCGGGCGGATTCTCTATCTTTCGTGCTGTGAGGGGTTTTTGCGGCAACATTCCCCGTTTTCGCAGTGATAGAGTTGTAGCCCCTATCGTCCATTCATGTACTCGCAGCAACAATATTAACTAAAATTATATGATTAATTAAATTCTGTTTTAATATCCCCCATACTGGTACAATTATATACAACAATTTTTTAAAATTAAAAGAATTATTTAAAATTGAAACTAAAGTTTAATACTTTTCATTTAAATTTCTTATGGTGGCCAGTATGGGGACGGGGTAACGATTTGGGGCTCGGTTCGGTTTCGTGGGTCCGGGGTTCACCTCATTTACTAACTTGAAATGAATAAATCCGAATATGACACCGCTGTGAAAACTAGGACTTATGTTCGGCAGCGTGTAACTCGTATCTGTAATCAGATTGACGAAAATTATGACAATCTTGAAGATCATGCTAAAAACTTAAATATTGGTCGATTAGAGTCTCTTGACACAGAAATTAAATTACTTAATAAGTCTCTTATAGAGTATCTGGTGTCTATAAAATCTGAAGATGGCGTTGTGGATAAAGAATACGAGAGTATAGAATCTTATGGAGATAGAATAATTCTTACATTAAATAAACTTAAAACTGAGCGACCGCGACAGACTAATAACACTAATGGTTTTCAGTCTAATATACATGGTCAAAAATTAAAATTACCTGATGTACCCTTACCTACTTTCAGTAACTTAGAAAAAGAATCTCTCGAAAAATTCTTTCATAATTTCGAAAGCATTATTGACAAGCATAACTTAACGAGTTTCGAAAAGTTCATTTATTTAAAGAACCAACTGAAGGGATCCCCTAGTTCTTTGATAGAGTCGCTAGATATTAATAGTAGAAACTACGAGACGGCTAAACAATTATTGTCCGATGCATTCGCTTCTAAATTGACGCAACAATATGCTGCTATTAAAAGATTAACTAGTTTAAAACTTGGTTTAGGTTCCGATCCCTATAATTTTATTGGGGATATGCGTACAATAATTAGTAGTTTCCGATCATTAGATATTTCAATTGATACAGTTTTAACTTACTTTATTTGGTTTGGCATGAACGATAACTTTCAGAGTAATTTGATTCAGATGACAAATTGTAACAAGCCTAATCTAAACCAAATTGAAACTAACATGTTTGACGCGACGGAGAGGTATTTGCGTAGCATTGATAAGACTCATGAAAACCAATCTAAAACTTCATGGGTAGATAACAAAGAATCTCCAATCAAAATGTTCGCGGCAAATGTGAAACCTAAAACTAGATACCGAACATGTAACCTATGTTCATATGACGGGAAAGAGGCCAACCACGAAATGCATAAATGTCCTAATTACGTTACTCCTTATAGGAAAGTAGAGAAATTGAAAGCTATTAAAGGATGTAGCAAATGCTCATTCAACAATCACGAAACAAAAAATTGTACTTTTACATTTCATTCAAAGTGTAGAGAATGTGAAGGTGATCATATGTCTTTCTTATGTTTGAGATCTAAAGTTGAAGAGAAACCAAAATACAATTCCATGTCATCAGTAGTTCAAGCATTTCCTGGTGGGTCCTCGAATTCCATAATGCTTCCTACCTTTACGTGCAATATTATAGGGACAAACAACGACATGGAAAATATAAGGATTTTGAAGGATGGAGGGTGCCAAAAGAATTTCATTCTCGAAGGAGTATCTAGGGATTTGAAACTCCAGGTAGTTGGGAAAACCGAAATAACAATTCAGGGTATAAATTCACAGAGGACATTGAGAACGAAAACTGTTAAGATACCTATGATTATAAGTGGTAAAGTCGAGGAAATTTTTGCCATATGTTTACCCTCTATCGACTTGTCATTAAATGTAACGGGAATGTCCGAATTGGTGAAACAATTCTCTATGAGGGGATACAATATTGCCGATCAGGGAATAGCTAAGAATAGCCCTAATATTATTGAGAACATTAGTATGATACTAGGCACAGAGTCTGACTATTTATTACCACTTAGATATGTTAAATTTGGAAGCGAACGTAAACCATCATCATTCATAGACAGTCCACTGGGTGTGATATTTTCAGGTGACACTGAGGTGATGCTTGAAAATGTAAAGTTTTTAGATTCCTGTGAATCCCGTAGGAATTCGGGGGCTGATAAATTTATTTCCTTTTCAGAGAATGAAATTGACGAACAAAATTGTAACATTGTTGACAATGATGTGACTTCAGATAAATTCGATAGTGTGACGGATATCGATTTGAATGTACAATGCAATACTTTTTTAGACATTGATTTGAGAGTATATGACTGTAGCACCGAAACTCTAGAAAATATCAGTACAGATTACTTGCTAACTAATGTGAAGAGAGATGACGACAGTCACATTAAAATTCCTTTTACGCTGAATACATCTGAAATTGAACACAGTGTGCAAAACCTTACGATATCGAAACATATTTTGAACGCAAATTTGGGGAAGCTTAGTAACATAAACGGAGGGCTTAGAATGTACGATGATGTAGTTTCGGGAAGAAAACTACTTGGTATAATTGATATATACCCACGAGTAAAATGGTGTGAAAACCCTGAAATGTCGCTCAATTGCATATTTTGCTTCGACCAAAAGATGAACCACCCCGAAGTCATTCAATATTTGACTAGGAAAGGTGGATTGAAGGTTCCAGATTTAGGCATGAAATTAAACTTACAAATCGACAATGACTGCCTTTTCAGAGTGAAATGCAAAATGAAAGAATATAATAACCTCCCTTTGCTCTTATCTCACGATAGTACTCTTGCATTGTCGTTAGTTCACCATACTCATGAGGAATTGAGACAAATAGGGGTATATGTAGTTATGAAGGAACTACCACCTAAGATTAACTTTCTCGCGCTTTTTTCTACAGTTAAAAGGGTGAAAAAAAAAGAGGTGTGCTAAGGGATCTTAATAGGTAAATGAGATTAATTTGTTCTCCTTTCACTTGTAAATATTGTATGTAATTATTGTTCTTCCCTTTGTGTTCTTGTTCTTTGTTCTGAGTTTGTATATTTTAAAAAGGTTATTTACAATGAATTCTATATTTATTGTTTCCTTTTATTCGTTGTTCTACTAAGTTTATACAAATTTTAAAAATTTATTTAGAATAAATTCTATTTAATAATTTCTTCTATCGTTGTTATGAGTCTATATAAATTCTAAAGTTATTTAGAATAAATTCTATATTTAGTTTTTTTTCTTACCTCTCTCTCTAGGTACTTTGTTCTGAGTTTATAAATTTTAGGGTGTTGCTTACTAAGAAACTCCTTACTTGGTTATTAATGAAAATTCAATATTCAAGTTCAGTTAAGTGTTTTGTTAAGGATACCTTATTTGTTTTCAATTTTGAAAACAAATCCCTCTGGCGGAGTGTCTAAAATATTTAATTTCAATGAGAGCAAATTCGAAATTAGCAGTTTTGGCATAATTTACATGGTTCGTAAAAAGTTAAATTATTAAAATGCGCACCACTGCCTTCAGTTTGCTCTCCCCATGTATATTTTAATCCCTGTCTCAAGTCTATCAGCAGTCAGCTTCCATCATCCACTAAGACAAAAGGTGTAAAGTAAACACTCCGAGGACTGTCCTTTCTACAAAGTTGTCACTAAGTATGAGTGCACTATAATTCCCTACAAAACTAGAGTGAATCAAGTCTACCCTATAGACTTGGGTATGGAGGAACTTATAGCGTTGCCTATTACCAACGCTGAGATGAGACACTAAGATGTGTAAAACCCTGGGCCTCGGAACAATTAGGCCAACTCCCCTGTCAGATGTCTGGAGCATTTGTAGAAGTTTGAAGGTGTGTATTGGTAATTTGACTGGTGCGACTTATGTAATACCTAACCTTTTTTCTCATTTGCTCTCTTGGATATACCCGTCCCCTTTTAACTGCAGATTACAATACTTTACATACCTTGGTAGAACTTATTACCATTATAATTTCACTTAGAGTAAACTCCTCATTACCATTACGAACCTATATACTGTGCTTTGATATTAAACTATTCCGCAAGACCAAAATTTAGTTTTTCCATTAGGATTTCCTTACTATTTAATTATTTACTTAACTTTACTTAAATACTTACCTTACTTAGATACTTACCTTTTCATAGATACTTACCTTTTCATAGATACTTACCTTTTCATAGATACTTACCTTTTCATAGATACTTACCTTTTCATAGATACTTACCTTTTCATAGATACTTACCTTTTCATAGATACTTACCTTTTCATAGATACTTACCTTTTCATAGATACTTACCTTTTCATAGATACTTACCTTTTCATAGATACTTACCTTTTCATAGATACTTACCTTTTCATAGATACTTACCTTTTCATAGATACTTACCTTTTCATAGATACTTACCTTTTCATAGATACTTACCTTTTCATAGATACTTACCTTTTCATAGATACTTACCTTTTCATAGATACTTACCTTTTCATATACCTACTTTGTTTAATTTGATAAAATATATATACCTGCTAATCTAAAAATTATCACTACCGAACTATTTTAATCTTCAATTCCTAAGTCCTTTGTAATTTATTTTTTTAACTGAATTTCTTTATTTAAATCTAAAAGTTCTCGATTACCTATTTAGTTTGACTGAATCTAACGTGCCCTTTAAATTTACAGCCACATCAGTGCGTAGGCCAGTACATGTGCAGAGACCGGGCGGATTCTCTATCTTTCGTGCTGTGAGGGGTTTTTGCGGCAACATTCCCCGTTTTCGCAGTGATAGAGTTGTAGCCCCTATCGTCCATTCATGTACTCGCAGCAACAATATTAACTAAAATTATATGATTAATTAAATTCTGTTTTAATATCCCCCATACTGGTACAATTATATACAACAATTTTTTAAAATTAAAAGAATTATTTAAAATTGAAACTAAAGTTTAATACTTTTCATTTAAATTTCTTAATTTTTTAGAAAAAAAAAACGAATTGTAAATCTCCTGTGAAACATATGAAAAGTTGCATATAGTATTGAATTGAAAAACCTAACTCGAATTCAAAAGAGGTTTTATTGATTTTAATGTAGAAATGGTGTCTTCTTTAAAAATTCATTGACTCGTCAAAGACATGAGTGGCGACAAGACCATTTCAGAAGTTCTTAGGCAGTAAAAGGGGTCTCCCTTCAATTTTTGCTCTTCCTTTCGCTCATTATTATTGAAGCTTTGTGAAGCACTTTGGAGGAACATTTTAGAAAACTCTTTTTAAACCAGCCTTGTGTTTGAAAGTTAAATGTTTATTACAGATTGAAGCGTTTAAATATTGTGTGGTAATATTTGATTATATGGTATGAGATATAAATTTCTGGTAAATTAATTACTATGTAATTTGATAATATTGTAATTTGTATCATTTTCCAATTTTTTTGGTATCCCGGATTTTTTTTTGTATCTCGGAGTTTTTTGTAACCGTGATTTTTCGTTTTCCGAATTTTTGTTATCCGAATATTTTATCCATGTTATCCGGATTTTTGTTTTCCTGACAATTATTCATTAGTTATGAAATTATATCCCATCTTAAATGTTACAGAGTGACATTATTCTTGCAACCAACCAACCAACCATCCAACCATCCAACCAACCAACCAACAGACAATTCCACACTGCCATTAGTATAAATGGTTAATCATAAATCATGTCAGTTACTGTATGATTTATGGAGCCAAAAATGGAAACACCTAACATCTTGACATCTTAATATAAACAAGGAAAGCTTGACAAATTTGATGGTTTATTCTTCAATGTTCATTTAAAATGTTCTTAGTTTATTTAAGACAGCTGTTTAAATAAAAAAATTGTATTAACAATAAATAAATGGCAGATCCCTTACTTAAATTAAAAGTCCAAATTGTTGTTGCTCGTAGGGCAGGCGCTACTGGAACAGAAATGGCCGAGTGTTTGGTATTGAATGACTTCATTTAAAGAGAAGGAAAATGTCCTCGGCGAAGCACTAGTCTGAGTGAAAGTCGGTAGTTGTCTGGAAGAGACCAAAGGACTTGAAATCGAATTGTTAGAACAAATCGCAAGACTATGACTCCTATAGCTCAATGAATACCTACAGAACCCAGTTTCCACAAAACTTTTCATAGCTATCTGTGTTTTCATTAATGTTTCCCTTATTTTGTCCAGCAAGTATATATTTAAGGCATCCAATCCAGAGTATCTCATTTCAAGAGATTAGCTCCAGTGTCTCCTATGAAGTACGTGACCTTATTCTCAGTCCTCATATCCATTCTCATTAGAGGGCACATTAAGCTGCTATTGTTTTGTATATCATCTTACACACACTATTTGTCAACTGGAATTAGAAATGTAAGGATATAGTTACTATGTGAGTTAACTAAATAGAGTTGATTTGAAATTTAAATTATTCACAAATTTGATTATTTATATATTGATATTCAATCATATTTCTAGATTTATTTTATTGAGTGTTTCCATTTAATTATAAGTTTAAATAAACTAAAAACTTTCCTAAAGCTAAATCATTATTAAATATAGATGTGAATTATACTAAGAAAGAAAGTTATGGTGGAGCCATAGTTGATTAATTGATGACCCCTGTTAATTTCCATTGGCCCCGTCATAATTTTCACTCCCGATATACGATAGCTAGCCAATTAGTCTTCATTCAACCCCAAAATTCTTTTCTATTCTCCTTTGATCTTTTGTCTCTCTCCATTTCTCCGACTTTTAGTGTGTTTGCAAAGGTGAAAAGACCGGATATAACAGGAGTGAGAAAACCTGATTTTTCAAAGGTCCGGATTTCGCCAGAGTCAAAAGACTGGATATATCAGGAGTGCCACAAGATTAAAAGAAAATGGTCGGGGGGTCGAAAACTTGTAGCATTGAAATGAAAATTATAAGATGAATATGCTTAAAAATATTATGTGGTTTCCATGCAATTATTGAAATTAAATGAAATGATAATCTATTTGTATATTTCTTATCACTCTTCCTCAGCAGTGCTACTCTATCAATAATGATGATCCACTGTATTGAAAAATGTATTCTAATGTCAATGAAAAAAAGGTATATCGCTGAACAATGATAGTGTCATCATTCCGATCATAAATCAGTAAGTCTGATAATAGAAACATAAAAACAGATGTTTTTTGCAGTTTTAAAATAGAAGCAAGAATGTCATGGCCTTACATGAATGAAATATAGAGTATATGTTCTCACTTGCCTGTTGCCATATTACTTGTACACAAAAGGGGCGTATTGTAGTCACTTTTACGAGACCCTTTGATGGAGACAGATTGAGGAAATGGGCTTTTCGGTCATTGAAATTGAAGTGAGGTTTTATGTTTCGTGTTTCTTAGTTTAAATCTTATTTGAAGGAGACTCGCATACATTTTATTATTCATGAAGGACATTCTTCAGATTTGTAGGGCTTTTTTTAAAGTAAATTCAATCTTTTTCGAATATATTTGACGATGTATCTGAACTAGGTACGAAGTATGATATTTGAAAAAACTCGATTGTACATATGACGTAACTCTACATATGACTTATTTATAGATACTAATTAAACGTAATGAAAATAACATACTTGTTAATACTGATTTTCCTCCCACAATATAATAGGTATTATTTGAAGTTAGAAGAAACTATCTATAAATATCTTGAAGTTTCAATCACGCTCTCAAATTTAGTAGTTTATTCTGAGAGGGAAATTCGATATTATAGTAAAGATTAAATGAAATATGAAATACCTGAACGCCTACCTATTGAATGTTAAACATTTCAGTTTCATTCAACGCTATAATAAACTAATTAAATGATAGTTATAGACTTATTTGTATGAGATTATATAGAAAGCCAAGGGAAAATAAGTTATTTAAATATTTCTCTGGCTAACCTGATCTGAATTTTGAATTATTAGCTTATTTAATCGAAATGGTTTTCAATTTTCATTCATATTGTTAATCTGAAATCATTACCAGATATCCTCATGGCACAGCTGTAAAATACTCGGTACTGAGACAACATTCCCTCAATATTAGGGGTGCTGCCTCAATATTAGGGGGTGCTGCCTCAATATTAAGGGGTGCGGTCTCAATACTAAGGGGTGCTGTCTCAATATTAAGGGGTGCTGTCTCAATATTAAGGGGTGCTGCCTCAATATCAGGGGGTGCTGCCTCAATATCAGGGGTTGCTGCCTCAATATCAGAGGGTGCTGCCTCAATATTAGGGGGTGCTGCCTCAATATTAGGGGGTGCTGCCTCAATATCAGGGGGTGCTGCCTCAATATTAGGGGGTGCTGCCTCAATATTAGGGGGTGCTGCCTCAATATCAGGGGGTGCTGCCTCAATATTAGGGGGTGCTGCCTCAATATGGTAACAATATTGAAGTCAATTCTAAGCAGAACATTCAAAGTACAGGAATTATTAATTGAGTTATGAATTACCAATACAAGCTTTCAACTGTACTTATTAGATGTCGAATAATTCAGTTCTGCTCAAATGTTCCGAAATATAAACATCAACGTGTTTTTATTCTAACTCCTTTGATTGCTGCAAGTTGCTCTCAGAGTTTTTAATCAACGGGAGTGTCCAATGCATTATAACCCTGATATCCTTTACTAAACTATTTTGCGAACCGAATATTAACAATATACTGATTATTTGATCTAGTATTTTATTTCGTTCATTATTTATCAAATAATTATTTAATTTTAATTTTATCTTGTAATTTATTCCATTCAAAGTGGGATGAATGATGTTTTTTATTGCGAATTATAATATTTTCCTATTTAAGTTGTTTTAAATTTCATTTAAATTTTATATTATTGATGCCCCGTAAATTTAACTTTCAAGATCGGAAAATTGTATCAACCGATTTTGTATAGACCTTTGAAAAAAATATGGTTTTCCATCCAAGATTTAGAGTGGACCTTATTAAATGTTGGTGTGCTCCAACAATACATTTTGTCATTCGAATGTTTCCAGTAGCTTGTGAAATTAAAAGTCATGATAAATATCTCACATTTATCCAACGAAAGCGCTTCAGCAACATCCAAACATAAATATATTTTTATCTTTTATTTTAGTTTGGGTAGCGGTTCAATTATCGAACACTACTCAATAAGTATAGTTGTTAACATTTCCTAAATAAGAGAAATTATATACGTAAGGGCTTGATGTACATATTTTTAATATTCATCAATAAATATCCTCATCCTTATCTTTAAAATGGGTCAAAACTCAATTTAACCATTTCACCTCTCATGATCTGAACACCAACTTTTCGAATACTGTAAGCCTAACTAAGTCTCTGAATACTGCAACAATTAATTATTTCATTTTGCAATCTACATTTGCCTTATCTTTGAAATGGTGCATTCAGATTCTGTAGCAATATCTCCATATTGACTTTATGTCTATTGACAGAGGTGATGATCTTGTTTGCTTTCTCTCTCTGATCCTGACATGTCATCTCTTATATCATGAGTCTAGAGCTCTTCACTCAATATACTTATATGAACATAAATTATCATATAACAATACAATAAGGATGATGATTGTTAAATACTACATTCGTATCCACTTAGGCCTATTCTGTACCAGCATATAAAACGTCGTGATTTCACCGCTCAGTTTACGCCTTTTCAATTAATCATGATTAAATGAATGGAAGGCAAATTTTCAGTCTATTCTAGCATTTCTACCGCCTTCTATTAATTTAACCGTAATCTGGGCAGTGAAAACGCGGCGTTTTATCTACTAGTTTAGAGTGGATCTTATGGCGTGCCGCCTATGACTAAGAATGAACCCACCTTAATCCTCAACGGCCGCGGTAAAACTTAGATGAAAGTAATCTTCAACTAAATATTAATTCCGCTTGTACAGACCCTTCAATATTCTGCTCCATGTAGCGTCTATTATTTTCGTAGGAAACTTCACAGTGTAAATATTGAGCAGATGATACTTCACCAACTCCATGAATATTAAAGTATGCACTTGGACATATTTCATACTGAAGTTAAATGATGTGTTCTATTTTTGGGAATTGCCTGAATACGAATTACATCATCAGACATCATTTGCCGTAACTTTTAACAGTAACGTATGTTTAAATATTAGATGTGCATGGATAAAAATATAATATGTACGGATAATGAGGTATTATGGGGGTTTGTGCTTTTACTAATACTCTTGGTATTACGTGAAAAGGAAATAATAAATGTTTAAATGTTCAGTAAAAAGAATGTGATGGCTAATCTTGCTATTACAATAGTAATAACCAGAATAATAACCATTAATATTTCTTGTATAAATAGCCATCATTATTATCACATATAAAGATCAAAATGTAGGTAGATTTACAATAAGATTTAAGCTTTTCCTTATTTATCAGTTTTCAAGATTTTTCTATTTGTCGGATTTTTCGGTTTAACTTTTTTTTTTCAGTTTATCCAGATTATACGGTTTTCACGATTTTTCAATCTTTTCCGGATTTTCTGTTTTTTTTATACATTTTTGGTTCAATATCTTAATCATTGAATAAATTCGTATTTTAAATGTTTAAACGTAACATTTATCTTGCAACCAACCAACAGACAATCAAATAAGTACACGCTGCGTATTATAATATACAGGGTAATCTAAATAATTTCAGGGACTTTAATTACTTCTTTCTCTATCCAGAAGTATTGTTTTCCTGATCATTAAAAAGTTGATGTTGTAGTTAGGACTTTATTAGGACAAAATCAATGAGTTGCTGGACACCCTCAGTACTCGGAAAATGACATCCAATCAGGCTTTTTTAGAAATGTCCAATAGATATACATTGATATATATATGTTAACACCCACTTTTCGAGAACTGTGATCCTATTAGCGTACGTGTTGTTATTAATTTCCCTAGTAAAAAATTATCTTGATTATTTTGAATCGTATATAGCTTAAGTTCTTCATTATCGGTCAGTTCCACATGGTATCCATGATACCTGCAGGTATCATGGATACCAACTAAAATAACAGTTAAATAATCATCATTAGATATTTTTTCTTACGTGTCCGAAAATATGGAACTGACCGATAATTAAGAACTTACCCTAGCGATTGATTATTATGTTAACCATCTGAGTAAAACATATAAATAAATCATGAATACGATAACCATTTTGTATTGGTGACATTAGTTTATTTTTAAAAAAGAAGTCTCATTCGGTACGTCACAACATTAATTTTCAATTTAGATTAAATAGTTTTGAAATAATTCAGTTCACATTGAATTTTTATAAATTATTTTCGAAAACTTACGAATTATTAATGTTGTCAAAGCAAATTGTATATTAGGTTTTTTGATAATTATTTTATATTAATTAAATTATTAGACCAGGATATTTAGAGCTTTATATTTCGTTTTACATCTCATTATACTGTTATGTGTCAGGTTACAAATAAATTAATTTAGTTATGGCTTCTTCCTGAATGTATTTAGGATAAAAATGTATATATATTTAAAATTTTATGAAAGAAAATATATATCAAATTTCCCTATTTCATTGAATCGGATGTAATTAATAGGGTTGTGACAATATGCTTTTAGCATCAAAATATAATCTCGAGCATATTTGAAATAAAGCATATTCTTTTTATTAAAAAAATAAAACATATTATTTTAATCAAAAACATATTCCTCTTATTAAAAACATATTATCTTCAACAATAAATAAAAAAAATCAGAAACTAATATATTTCTCAGTTCAGAGATATGCCATATAAGCAAAATTTACCTAGATACAACTAACGAATATATATTTACAAAAAAAAAAATAGAAAGTAAGTATGTTGGTATTTTAGAAAACCGCTGCCCACCAATGCATGCCAAAATTATTGGAGCATACAAGCCGATTTAAGGTTAATGCTTTTGAAACCTGTTCAAGGTTCGATATTGAAAAGTTTCATAAATTTATATTTGAAAATGCATTTTATTTTATCTTAACAACTTTTCAACTTTTCTTAGTTCAAATTTTAAATTTACCCGTTTTATAAACCTGATATTACTGTGACTGAACTTGGTCAGACGATGTACATATTGAATCCATGTGCGAGAATTCAAGTTAATAAAACTTATTTAAACTCTTCAAAGATTTCGATTACACCGAAACATGAGATTGGCATCCAAATGTGATTTAAGGAGATTGCTAATATCCCTTATCAGGTTTATAAAACTAATTGCAGCACTTCTAGTGAATTGAGCATAAAAAAAATTTAAAGCATATTTTAAAGGAACATAAAGCATATTTCAGAGCATAATAGAATATATTTGGAGCATTTGGAGAATATGTAGCATATTTCAAAGAGAATATTGTCACAACCCTAGTTATAATGAACCATGATTAGATAGCAAGATTCCAGTTTCAATTTTTTCGTCTCTCTTCGATTAATGTTATAAATCAAAGAGCATCTGCACCGTCATTTCAGTGATAAATAAACCAGTTTGCATCATACTACTGTATGCAGAAACGCATTTGGTTCTCCGAGACCATCTGGATATGTCACTGCAGTGTCTATCCCCTGTTATCCCGCAGAAATTGGAAGAAACAATAAAGAAATCAGTGATGGTAAATGTATTCATGGATTATTGTTTCCTGGCCAAGATTACACGTGACTTTTGCAGTAAAGGAATATGGTATTCAGATTTAGTATATAGAGAAATGCCAATAAATTCAATGCACACAGAGGAAAAATTGTAAACTAGCAGAATTTTTCTCAAGTAGGTGTATCGACGTTTTGTTTTGGATATTTTTTAATAATTACTCTCCTTGAAATTGTAATAAAGGGTATTGAAAGGGTATTAACCCTTTCAATAGAAACTAGTGTAAACGGTCCCTCAAAATATGATGGATTTCCATTTATAGTTATGTTCTATACACGCCAAGCTTATGTGTACCTATTAATGAATTTTTTTTTACTAACAAAAAACGTGATTGCTCTAATATGAATTGCACATATTTATATAGTATTATCACCATATATGGAATGGTTTGCAGGGAGTGTCATAAAATATAAATATGACAACAGTGTCATAATATGACAATTAACAGTGTCATATTATGACATCAGTGTCATAATATATGACATCATAATGATTTAACAGGAACATGACTTCTGCGTCATATAACTTCTCACGTTCATAAAATAGCAATTTCTGGTACTTGAAAGATTAAGCTAATTAAGTTCATGTAAGATAATATGCAAATTGATATTAAATTTCTTGAGTAGCAAATCTAATTATAAGTTATGGTTGTGCTTCTTCAGACATTACAGCTTTGAAATATGAAAAAGTCATTTTTTGTTCTTTAGCTATTGTGTTCCATGCATAATTAGTTTGTAACTAGTAGTAAACATTATATTACAGACATACTAGAATGAAAAGATTTTATATATTCTAAATAAAACTATGCCAGAATATGGGGGAACGAAAACACCTTTTTATAATTTCTATTTAATTTTTAAATTCAGTTTCTAGATTATCAAGTTTTGTAGTAGTTAGACGATGCAAAACCGAAATTCGGAATTAGGATTCAACATTAAGTAGTATATTTATGAAACTATTAAATGATGGTGAAGTACAAGTCTCCTTTGCCCAGCGTCAACCTTAACAGCTATAAGAAGCTCCTCTCCAATCTGGAGATTATGCATAGAAGGTTGAGACACTCGGGAGTACCTATATTGAAAAATGGCTAAATTAGTTAAATGTCAATAAAGTGGATATAAAATAGGGTAGATTTGAAACTAGTTTTTAATTAACAAGGTAATTATAATTTTAGGGTAGTTATCAGGGACGTTAAAGAATATAATATGTTTAGCTCGAAATTACTAAGATCGTCTAGTGAGTTTTTTTTATTTCGATCTCTAACTTTTTTTATTCGAAAAATAGAAAAATGTGAGAAAATGTGAAATTTTTTTCGTAAAGAAAATGAAATTCAAAATCATTTCACTCGACGATCTTAGTTATTTCGAGTTAAACATATTAGCTTCTATAATTTTTTTTATGTAGGACCAACCCCATTGATTCTATAGACTTTTCGTAGAGGGAGAAGGGTAAAAAACAGGGTTTTCGCCCCCCGCGGGGGAGGGAGCCCAAAAAGGAAAAATTTACGAGAGCAACTTCAAAGATTCGGAGCGTTTACACCTCATGCCAAAATCTCAGCTCAATCGGACGAGTGTTATTGGTAGTTAGCAAAACAGGTAAACAATCACCTGACGGACAGACCGACTGACATGGCTTCTTTTATAATAGTATAAGTTCACTCCTCTCACTCCCCCCCCCCCTTCACTACCATCACGTACACCCCCTTAATTTCCACCATCTACACTTGCCCCAAATTCACTTCCACTATTTTCACTTCCCTCATCTACACTTCTCCCACCTTCACTTCCACCACCTATACAACCTCCATCTTGAATTTTACCAACTTCGCTTCCCCTAACTTACTAACCTACCTTTCCCACCTTCATTTCCCCCATCTTCTCTTACCAGACGTTCCCTTCCCACACCTTCAATAAAATATAAAAGACAATAAGATGTTCAGTTTGTGGAATCATGCATACCGAATTTGCTCATATCTAATTATTGAAAGCGTAACGGACGTACTCACTAAGGAAGGAACAAGCAGAATTATAAAATGATGCATATAGAATATGAAATGAACAATTATTATTGGACGAATATACTAATAATATTATTGCATAATATTTAAACGATTATAAATTATCGTCCTTTGTCGAACAAAAATAGAACTCTATTTCTTAATTTAGTTGATTTCAAAATTGGTTATATTTTAATTATTTGGAGGTCACAGTAAGTGAAAAACAAGAAACAATTAGTTAATGTTAAGTACATATTAAATATAACATGCTGGCTTCGAAAGTTGATGATATGCAGGATATTTTTTATTACCTATTTATATTTGAATGTGTTTCTTATATGTACGTTCCTATATATTCCTAACAATTGATTTTCCTATGATAAATCAAAAGCTTTATTTACTGTAAATGATAAGCTTTATTTACTGTAAATGATAACCTTAATCACCTTAAATAATTAAATCTAAATTAAACACGCAAATTAAATACCTATGAAATTTCAATTGTTTATTGGTTTAACTACAAAATATATTTTACTGTCATTTTCAAATAATTATTACCTATATTGAATTTTAGTTTGGTATATAGCTATTAGACATTCGGTAATTTTCACTGTAGCTACAGGACAATCAGCCATTGAAAATAGAAAACAAATTCCTGTTTCAAATTAAAGTTCAGCTTACAATGTAAACATTCAAGAGAGGATTTCAATGGAATTCATCCCGTTGAATTAAAAAAATCGCTTCCTAAATAACGGAATATCCCCAAACTACATTGTGGAATTAATGTTTCTTCTGAAATAGCGGGCAGAATGTTGGGAAAAGGATGGAATAATATTGGGGAAAGAATGTATCTAGTTTTATTAAATTAGTAGTGTACTTTACCAATTTATTACCCTTTATCAAACTTTATGATACAATTAAATATCCTTCATCAAATGTTTGAAGCAATCACATAAATAAGTTGGCGTTGTTTGCCGTAACTATGATACAAAAATTTGTTATAAGTTATAATATTTATTCTAATTATTATTGAATTTAAATGATTTCATTACTAATATTTGAATGTAAATTAAGAGGAGTCGGATTGTTTTAATATCGTCTCTATATAGCTGTCTCTATATAGATCGAGGAGTCGGATTGTTTTAATATCGTCTCTATATAGATCGAGGAGTCGGATCGAATTTTTGTATTTCAAAGGAGTCGTATTTCGCAACTGGGCCGACATTTTACTAGAAACAGCAAGGAATCCCCTCCATTTTTCCGCTACCTTGTTTGGAATAATTTACCAATATTTTTTATATATGCGACCTATTTCGATTAGTATCGTCTTCAGGTAGTAAATTATTCACTCTTGGCTCACCTTTAGAGTGTTCCTTCAAAAAGACCCCGCTTTAAGTTTTGCATAGTTACTCCAATCTTTTCGTTTTCTATTAAAGAAAATCAAAGAACGTTTGTTTGGTACCTACACTAATAACAAAGATATTACAATAAGAAACACTACTCGATAATTTGTATTTTCTCTGCCACATGGCTTGAATTGAAATATGGTAAGGACGATTGAGGTATGCTGTTTACGTGTCGTCATAACAGCAACACTCTATAATCATATTTAAGAAAATGGAAGAATGTAGCATTATAAAAACTGTTTATTTATTTCCAATAAAAGAAACAGTGATGAATCCATTCATGTTGTTATTCACACTGCTAAATCATAATTTCCTATTTATGTGTGTTGCCTTGTTAACGTCACGGTCACAAATTACTCGATATGTGACAACGGCTCACAAAGCTTTACTCTTCAATACATATAATACCCTACTAGGAATACCAATATTCATTGGTTGCAACAATTGAGTGACTTCTGACGTAACATAAGCAAGGGAACAAATTAAAGAGAAATTTAGGGGTTTAGCAGGTTAAATAATTTATTTAATATATATTTATCTACTATATTATGCAAATTAATAACTGTTTTTAAAAATTTACCTTTTTCAATTGTTCAAAGTTTTTGAAAACATTTTCATTAATACAAATTTTAGTATTTAAAAGCCTAAGGCTTTTACAATTTCAAAGCTACGGCATCGTGGTTTCTTGCATTCGAATCTCCAAAAAATTTTCTACAAAATAATCACAGCGATTTCTTATTTTCGTATTTTTAAATATGATTTGAAGTGTTGCTGTTATGACGTCACGCACACATCATACATATATATACCTCGATTGTCCTTACTATATTTCAATTCTAGTTCCTACTTTTGAAACCAGAAATTGGCAAGGGTAGTGTGTCTTATTGCAATATGCACCATATTTTGTATGTTTTCTGAATGTAAATAAAATTGTTTAAAAATTATTTTTTCTGTACAACTGATGTAAGTAAGCAAGGGGTTTACCACGCTTTAAGTCGCCCTGTTATTGTATAAGCTGGGTCTACTTAAAGCGGGTTCTGCATATACCTCAAACCTATATCTAAGATTTGGTGGCCAGAAATTTTGGTCTCGGAAATTTCGGTCTTGGAATATTTGGTCTTGAAATTTCGGTCTCAGAAATTTCAGTCTCGGAATTATAAATGACCTCTCAACATAAATGACCGTTACGTAGTTTGCATTATCCGCTCGTTTGTTGTAGTGCCATCTTCATGACTGTTTAAAAATCTAGCAAGGTGGTTCAGGAGATGGCAAGCCCCCCGATACATCTAATTCATAAGTCATATTTATGATGACCGTAGAGAAGCCCACAGGAAAAATACCCACAAGGAAAAATGACTACAAGGAAAAGAGCCCACAGGTATAAAAGCGCACAGGAAAAAAGCCCACAACTACATAATTTTTAAAATACAGAAAAACATAAAGGTGTATTAAATGAGGGCATATGAATATTCAATTAGTTTTTCATGTCTTTCACCTTGTGTCGCATTTTGAAAAACTTCATCGCTAAAATTAATTGTATACTCGTTGAAATTAAATTTTATAGTATATGAATTTGAAAATAATCCGAGATTTTCATCTTACCATTTCAATTATACTTTGCCCCCTCCTCCCAGGGGCTCTATCTTGAAGTTGTTTGAGGTGAATGGAAGAAATGAGGGGTAGCGTCTCTTGGGTTCCAAACTGTTGTAATTTGGATTATGTAGTATCTTTTATAACATTTACCATATCTATAATTTTTTAACGCTAATTGCAGTTTTAGAGGATTGCGCTAGGGTTATGCTCTTCAACTACGAGATCTTAGATATTTTGTGTTAGGTAGGCTTGTAAGCTTCATTTACTCTCACCTCTACATTTTCCTCTCCCATCCGTGAGTGCAAGCACTATAGTGCTTCTGCCCCTTTTCGCCAGATTCCTTGTTAAATGACTGCATTCACGGAGTGTTTTTTTTTGCATCCATTAGCTTTGTCACCGACGGTGGTAAATTATTTTGTTCATGGTGCTCTTTCCTTTCTGACTGCTTCTTCCAGTCCTTTTTTTTTAAATTCAATTTTTGACATTCAGTAAACCAATAATATTCATTAATTGTTTGTCAATTTCTAGACAGAAACATTGCAAGAAGATTTCCTCTTCATCGAGAAACTTTTAAACCTACCACCCATGTATGACATGCAGATGAACGATTGGGCAAAGCAAGAACGCGTAATATATAAAAAACCAAACGTTGAAAACGAAACTGAAGTACTAATCAATGGATCAAATATGAGAAAAACCTACGGGGAGTACATGAGTGAACTGTTCAAAACTGAGTTCGATTTGTTGTACACGGCATATTTTTCAGATTTCGTAGCCTATGACTATGATCCGTGTTATGATTTGAAAATGGAATAATGAATGGCACAAGAAAATGATTGTATTTTCTTTAACAGTGATCGACAATTATAACTAGGGAAATAAATAAAGATGATAGTTTGTTTAATTAATTAATTTTGTTTGTTTAATTTTATTAATAAACTAATAATGCTAGAAGTATGAATATGCATAATTGTATATGTATAATGTATTTAGGCATGACTTACTTAATATAAAGTTTATTAAGTAAGAAATTGATAATAACTACCGATTGAATAATCGTATATCGTGATATGGAAAACTAACCGACGATGGACGATTACATTTTACAAATAGAGAAATAGCGATAAACAATTTGACTATTAAAGAAAACAAGGGAAACAGCGACAGCCTATTTTATAATTAAAAAACACTAGTAAAATAAGGTATCATTATTTAAAATTTGAACTAGCGAAATTGCGATGAACAGCAAACTGTGGGAATAAGAGCGGATTCTACTTAATATGTATATTAAGTAAGCTATAATATAGGCATGTACCTATTGCAAAATCACAAAATAAGGTATGTGACATTATATGATAATAATAAAAAGATAATAATAAGGAAAAATCAGAGGCCACAGCATTTCCGGATATGAATAGACATTCAGAATATTGCAGAATATTATTATTATTATTTTTCTTTGCTGTCAGGAATATGTGTGCAGAAGGTGTTTATCTCTGTATATGGGGATTGTATTATTGAATAGTTGACTATAAAGTATTCGAATATAGAGTGAATGAATATGGTTATCAATGAATAATGTAGCAAATGACATTATTTTGTTTTCCAAAATCAAATTTTTATTTAAATCCAACAAATATAAATATTTTGGTTGAGAAAAATATATTTTACCAAATAAAGTTTTGTCTTCTTTGTTTAGGATGAAATAATAAATTATCATAAAGCCTTTCCTTCAGATTATTAACCACAGAATTACCCACACACCACACAATTACCCACACTCCACACAATTACCCACACACCACACAATTACCCACACACCACACAATTATTACTCACACACAACACAATTACCCATGCACACTCCACACAATTACCCACACTCCACACAATTACCCACACACCACACAATTACCCACACACCACACAATTATCCCCACTCCACACAATTACCCACACTCCACACAATTACCCACACACCACACAATTACCCACACACCACACAATTACCCCCACTCCACACAATTACCCCCACTCCACACAATTACCCACACTCCACACAATTACCCACACACCACACAATTACCCACACACCACACAATTACTCACACACCACACAATTACCCACACTCCACACAATTACCCACACTCCACACAATTACCCACACACCACACAATTACCCACACGCCACACAATTACCCACACTCCACACAATTACCCACACACCACACAATTACCCCCACTCCACACAATTACTCACACACCACACAATTACCCACACTCCACACAATTACCCACACACCACACAATTACCCACACACCACACAATTACTCACACACCACACAATTACCCACACTCCACACAATTACCCACACTCCACACAATTATCCACACACCACACAATTACCCACACACCACACAATTACCCCCACTCCACACAATTTCTCACACACCACACAATTACCCACACTCCACACAATTACCCACACTCCACACAATTACCCACACACCACACAATTACCCACACACCACACAATTACCCACACTCCACACAATTACCCACACTCCACACAATTACCCACACACCACACAATTACCCACACACCACACAATTACCCACACTCCACACAATTACCCACACACCACACAATTACCCCCACTCCACACAATTACTCACACACCACACAATTACCCACACTCCACACAATTACCCACACACCACACAATTACCCACACACCACACAATTACTCACACACCACACAATTACCCACACTCCACACAATTACCCACACTCCACACAATTATCCACACACCACACAATTACCCACACACCACACAATTACCCCCACTCCACACAATTTCTCACACACCACACAATTACCCACACTCCACACAATTACCCACACTCCACACAATTACCCACACACCACACAATTACCCACACACCACACAATTACCCACACTCCACACAATTACCTACACTCCACACAATTACCCACACTCCACACAATTACCCACACACCACACAATTACCCACACTACTTACCGCCCGTCAACTACAAGATAAAAGTAGTAGGTTAGTGCACACGATGTGTCACAGGCAGAAACCATCGGCTACAAAAACTGGAAAGATTCAAGCTGTGAATAAATTTTACCCCGTGGAGCGAGATTATTGAATGGAGATGAAGGAGAAGAAGTGGAAATATTGTTAGGTAGTTGTATTTACTTGCATAACAGAACTGGAAAAAAAGTACAATTTATGCATTTGTGAATTGATTCAATGAACATAAACTGTTAGTAGTTGAGTGGGATTTTGTTATCAAGTATAAATGTATGTGTATTAGTTTGATTTAAATGAATTAGATTATATAAACAGGTGCAAGTAACTGTTTATATATGTTCGATTGTAAACATATATAAACAATTAATTACGATTACAATTCTAAATGAATTGACGTTACACTTACAGTTTAACTCGCATTACCATTAAAATTTAACTCATTTTACATTATAATTTAATTTGTGTTACAATTTAAATGTATCTCATGTTTCAAATATAATTTAAAGACTTCATTTCATGACAAAGTTAATCGATTATCCCACCAATCTAGCTTTTGCTTACCAATCATAATTACTGCACAGTTCTTGATAGCTCCAATCAAACTATTATGCAAGTCATTGGCCATGCAGCTTATACCCCAATTCAAACTTTGAATGCAGAAATCAATAATGTGAACCTAACATATATTAAATGAATAATTGGTTGACGCGTTAGACAACACTCTTGGTTGTAGATACATATTTTCCATCTAATGAAAATAGGTTCAAAAAGAGCATCCAGCCCCAGCAACCAGGACACATTGTGCCAACATGGGCACTAGATGGTTAAAGTAGCCTAGAAATTACATGAGGAAAATGTGGTTTTCAATTCTCATGGAATGTTACCTTTGGAGAAGGTTGGTTCAATGTGGCGAATCCATCCCATTGAATTGTTATTTTGGGCCAACCTGATCAATATATAGCGTATCAACATTATGTAGCTGAAGCATGATTAACATATTGCCATGATATTGGCAACCGTTGGACCAAGATGGTTTCAACATAACAGCGCAAGATGTCACCATGTTGACCCATTTTGCAAAAAAAAACACACAGTACCAATACGATTAGTCAACCTAGTATCCGCATGGGCCCCATTAACCCTAATTGAACTGATAAAATTTGAGAGGATTCTTTACACAATGATATTTAGGAAACCAGCTGCTCGAATTATATGATTTTTTTTTGTCAGTTAATAACTTTATCATATTAATGTACTGGGCAAAATTTTATCTTCCAAAGATTGATGGGAATAGGGTTATTATATTGAATGAATTCGGTTTGTCGAGCTTGAACTCCTCAGTCAGCCTTTCAAGGGTTAGGTGTATCACCCGTTACATATTAGACACACCTGTTCTTTTACTCGTCGCACACGTAACATGAAATGAAATGTTTGGCTTCATAATGAAATATATTTATCTGTAGCTTTTATTCAATAAATCAACATGAATGGTCTCCCATGCGAATTAAGTCAAGTGAATAAATACGAAACAGAATTACTTCTGAAGGTTTTATTCAGTCATGCACATTTAATTGATAGAATATATTTCCAATATGATAGAAAAGAGTTTCTGATACCGCTTTACGTTGTAAGTGTTGAAGTTCACGCAGTAAAATATGCTCCTTCTGTATTTTCAACATTACAGTATTGATGGTTATCTTTGGAGGTAAGGAAATTTATTGTGGGGCTCTGGAAAATATTTTATTCAATACTTTTCTTTATTTAAAATTAAATTGTTCTTGTTGTAAATGTAAATTATTGTCTTAAAAGATACTTTATTTTTCATCAAACCGGTTTTCATTCTCTTTTTAAGTTCTCAAATATGATCACAAAAACAATAAAGGAGATGGTTCCTGGACATTGACCAATCGTCCCACAAAATTTCAGGCAATTTGGTTCAATAATTTTTGAGTTATGCGAATAACAAGATGAGGAATAAATGTCACCTAAAACATCACCTTCTGCATCTGCAAAGGTAATAAAGGGTAATAATAAGTTTGATATTCACCTAAACTTCCCCCCAGTATATCAGCCTTACTTTATTTACTTAATAATAACCAGACACATCTCAGGCTTAGAATGCAGAGGAAGATGGATGACTTAAAAGGTATTAATTTAACACAAGATTGAAACAGATGGAGCTGATGTTCTAAAGCAAACATTAATTTAATGCAATTAGTCTCCCATGTTTCAAGCCCAGACACAAACATAAACATATCCTATCTTGTTGGGCGTTTACACGGGCACACATGTGTGACACTGCTGTGTGTTCAGAGCTCTCGACACACACATTTTGAGTGTGGCACACAAAAAGAGCGATCGCTCCGGGACCAAATGTATGTGTGTCACTGCTGTGTACCAGAGCAATGTACAGTGTGCCCGCAAAAAATGTATACACTGCCTTGAATCTGCATTATTCATCATTCCACGATAATATGCATAATATAGTGGTACCATAGATAGGTAGATTAATATTAATTAATTATAAATAGTACTTATAAGATATATTCGATGGCAGTGGATACATTTTTTGCGGACACACTGTATAGCGTATAATTGAGCTACAGCTAAAATAGTTCAGTAGTTTTGAGGCTATTAGGATTGGTAGGTTAAATAAAGTTTTTACCAGGGTAAAAGGATATATTCACGAGATAGTTAATAAATTTGGGTATGTTAGTGGCAAGTTAAAGTCTTTAAAACAACAGTGAAGATTTGGAAATTAGAAATGAATTCTACAGAAAAGTAGATATAACATTTACTAAACAAAACATCATTACAATATGCATTTTATAAAAATAGTAGAAATAATTAATTCATTGATAATATTACAGAGTTTGAATACAGTGAAACTCCCGAGTTCAGAGCCACTATATATTTTTGGTGCACAAAAGATAGTTTTCTATGATTAAATACTTAAGAAAACCATGGTTATTGAGGGATAATTTGACGTAAATTATTTTCAATAATTTAAACATAGAAAATACTTAAAAACTGAGGTGCATTTCATAATTCAGGTCCTTCATTTATACTCGAGTGCTTCATAACTCAGGAGTTTCACTGTATTACCAAAGCAATATATTATAAAAGGGCATATTTGAACAATATTTATAACATCTACATTTTAGGATATTACTCATATTAGTCACTAACGCGTGCCGAAACTGAAACGCAGGCAAGTGAGTGACACTCAGCAGTGCGAGCACAAAAAGTATACGTGTGAACACTTTTCTGGAAAACAGTGCCACACACTGTGTTCGAGAAGCGATTTGGGTACAATCCAGTGGCACACTTTTGTGCCCGTGTAAACGCCACTTAAGTCAATCTAACGTGGGAATTTGCATAAACTCATGTCCAAAAAGTATATTTTGGGTGGATTATACGATAAGTCACATATAATTACCCAGTGAGGAAGTTATTTATTCATAATCATTTAAAATCAAAAGGAGATTTCATTCAGTTTCTCATTGTACAAATTTAAACTGTTCTGTGATAAATATATATTTTTTTCTAAATTTTCGTACCTGAGAGAAATAGCACACGGGTAGGTTCCTATAGTGGAGCAAGTGAAGATAACGGACCAGAGACTGTTATCTTTACTAGCTTAAATTCTGGTCCGTTATTGCTAATCCACACTATCGCTCCGGTCACGCTCCGCTCACGCTCCAGTCAAGGTCCGGTCCAATATTCTTTAATGCATTTCACGTAGAGCATCCACACTGGCAGTGCCGGTCAGGTCACGCTCCAGTCACGCTCCGGTCGCGATCCAATCCAAAGATATTTTGACTGGAGCGTGATCGGACCGTGAGCGGAGCGTCACTGCCAGTGTGGATTAGCAACGCTCCAGTCGCGGTCCAATTTTATTATTTGCGTGCTTTTTCTTGAATTTTACTTTACATATATATTGTATGTCACGCGCATTTGACTGATCTGAAAAATCGATCGATTTCGCCGAGCAATCTATTGATCAATTGTTATAGCAGCCATCGACCGATGGCGCAACCATCTATCGATAGTTGCGCGTTCGAATGATAAGATTATTTTAGCTTATGCATCTAATTGGCAAATTTTATCGCATATATTGATCAATAGCGCACCTATCAATCGATTTCTGCGCGATCGAATGATATGGATTTTTTAAGTTTATGCATTTAATTGTCTTGATTTTAATGGAAAGATATTGTCTTTTTAAACATAAAAATTTTTATATTTCATAGAGTAACCATCAATCGATTGATGGTTACCCTAAGAAATGTAACAATTAGCTAGATATAGAAATTATAGAAATCCATATCAATGGAACGCACAACAATCGGTTAATGGTTTCCCTATTAAATATACCATTTATATGCCTAAACTAAATACATTCTTTATCATTCGATCGTTGGTTGTGCTATCGGTCGATGGCTGTGCTAACGATAGATCAACAGATTGTGAAGCGAAATCGGTCGATATTGCAGATCAGTCAAACGCGAGTGACATATATAATACTTTTATACCTTAGACTCTAGAAGTTTAGATTCTTAGATATACAGTCCGTTTCTCTAAGAGTGGTTGTGTTTTCAGTTTAGCATGTTTTCTTTTCTAAAATCATTTTCAATTTTTGACAAATTTTTTCAAAAGTTCCAAAAGTCATTCGAAAATAATAGAAAAATTTATTTTTGTCATCTATTAGATGAGGATACAACGACGAGTAGATATGTCTTTTTTTTTAGCGTAGGATGTACTCAAAATATCTACTTCTTTGTTTCCTTTCATCCTGTTCACCATCAATTAAGTGCAATGATAATTTCACTACAAAATCAGATGATACGGAAGGGACGGGAGCGAGAGCGGAGTGTGACTGGAGCGATGGTGTGGATCAGCCCTAATTATGTTTACTAGCTTCATTTCTGGTCCGTTAACTTTACTTTGTTAAATTATTAATATTTGACCAATTATTGGAATAAGAATATAATTTTGGAATCATAGATACCACATTTTTCCATTTATTTCCACTCGTTCTTCACAACTTCAAAATGGATCAGGTTTTTTTTATCAATTATTTCAATGAATAAAATATGCAAAATTAATGTATAATCATAAATATTATTTATTAGGAAATATCTTTCAAAACTAAATAAAGTTTTCTGGTCCGTCAACTTTACTAGCTTAATTAATATAAATCTATAATCTCTCGTCTGTTTATCCACAGTCATACAATTATAGAGACCAATATGCAGACAAACCACCAACAAGGACACAACTAAAAGGAAAAACCTCCCTTGCGAAAATATTTGTCTGCTCCATCTTGAATGTCCCGTAAAAAGTAACGACACGTTTATAGTTTGATGGAAGTGTCACAGATATTCCATCCTTCTCAATATTCAGCTTCCAGAAAACCAAAGCACATAACCAGAGCTGTCGAATTGCCTTGGCAAAAGAAAATGTACTTTTATTCAATTGCATTTCTCTACAATCACGGGAAAGTGTTGCATGCGGTGATATATTGTATTTGTTTTAGAAATTTCACAAATGTCTATATGCCGATAGTATTTAGAATTTGGTGTTGAATATGAATGATTTGAAAAATACAGGAGATAGACAATCGTGTTTGATGAAACCTCTTCACCACAATTAACTTTTTTCATTAGCAGTATACCTACGGATATAAATAAATACATTTTTAATAGTCAGGGGAATCAGTGTATTCCGTGACATTTTTTAATTAAATCTATCGTCTAAGATCAATAATATTATTTATGTTAATACTGAAATTATACAGGATTATTATAATTACAAACACTGATGAAATATGAGATGAATAGGTATAAATTTCCTTTTTATATCATTTCAAATAATTTTTCATTCAGTAATTAACCAATAATTCTTATTCAAATCTATGTGCATGATTTCTCTTTACAATGTGAAGGCTATAAAAAATAAATGACAGTTCCAAATAGGATAAATATTTAAATCCAAAGAAAAATTGTAAGCCATGCTAGAAAATCGAAGATTTTAAAAGTTCATTCTTTTCATGATAGGGAAAATAATTTTCCATATAGTTACTTTTCTTTAATGATATACATAAAATAAAAAATACTATAAATAAAATGCTGCCCCAAAACAACACCGTGGCACTTTTCTTCATAAGAACATTGAGACGTATACTTCCTATAGCTTTTCCTTATATCCAATTTTCCGATATTTTTTATTATCGTCAAGGAGTCCCGATGGAGTTTGCGAGGGCAGTTTGAAGACAAAACCAATCCCAGGACTAGCCAAAGGATATACCTTCTGGCTTGTGGTTCTGAGTGATCTTTCTGAAGTATTTTGCACACACCTTCTAAGGTGTTGACTTGCATGAGAGGAAGTTATGGTGGGGAGATAGGAGAATAAAGGAGGAAGTTTTGGTGGGGAGATAGGAGAATGAAGGAGGAAGTTATGGTGGGGAGATAGGAGAATAAAGGAGGAAGTTATGGTGGGGAGATAGAAGAACAAATGAGGAAGTTATGGTGGGGAGATAGAAGAATAAAGGAGTAAGTTATGGTGGGAAGATAGGAGAATAAAGGAGGAAGTTATGGTGGGGAGATAGGAGAATAAAGGAGGAAGTTATGGTGGGGAGATAGGAGAATAAAGGAGGAAGTTATGGTGGGAAGATAGGAGAATGATGGAGGAAGATATGGTGGGGAGATAGAAGAACAAAAGAGGAAGTTATGGTGGGGAGATAGAAGAATAAAGGAGTAAGTTATGGTGGGAAGATAGGAGAATGAAGGAGGAAGTTATGGTGGGAAGATAGGAGAACAAAGAAGGAAGTTATGGTGGGGAGATAGAAGAATAAAGGAGTAAGTTATGGTGGGAAGATAGGAGAATGAAGGAGGAAGTTATGGTGGGGAGATAGAAGAACAAAAGAGGAAGTAATGGTGGGGAGATAGAAGAACAAAAGAGGAAGTTATGGTGGGGAGATAGAAGATTAAGAGAGGAAAACAGAATCATCTATGACTTTATGGTTATTTTTTCTATTGGATATGACTTGTAGGGATTGTAATAAAGAAAAAAAACAGGCCATTTGTGGAAATTGAATAAAAAGAATCCTAGATATATATAATAAACATAATAAGGAAACCGTAAGTAATAAGAATGATAAACATAATATTTACAGAAAGTAATAAGCATTATGAATATCATAAGAACTGTTAATGATATGTGTAATAAAGATAATAAATAAAGAATAAATATTAAGCATTATACAAGTATTGTACTAATAACGAGAAACCATAAGTTAAAAGTATAATTAATATTAACATATATTATAAGGTAACCCTGTATAATAAGTATATACAAGAAGGCAAATATGTCTAATGTAAATAAAAATAATATTGTTAATAATAAGCATGATAATAACTGTAGAACCACATATGTAGAAAAATGATATTAGTTGAACATTTGATGAGAAACATAAATATCACTATCCCTATTTTTTTTTCTCTCAATTTGAATGTAATATCACTCTTAAGATTATAATTATGTTATATGCAATTAAATTGTATCGAAACTAAAGTTATGGTGGAGCCATAGAATATCAATTAACAATAGGCTACCATTTTCTCCGGCCACACTATAACATTCATTTCCTCCATTAGTTTCTACCATCTTTTCTGATAGACATTATATATTATTCTGTTCAATCAAAATCATTTATTCATAGAATAATTTATTCAACTTCAAAGGCGCCTCCCCTCTTCACTGTAACGAAAAAAATGCCGCATTCAAGTTAATTGAATGGACTGTATCATTACCAACAGCATTTTGAGCGCATATCATTCAAATGTGTGTTTCTGGCTCTCAGGAAATTGAGCAACTTGCTCACCGCCTATATAGCTCAGTTGATGATTGCCTCTATTTACCAAAGGAAATACACAAATCAAAAAACTGTGTGAAGTACTGAGTTCATTTCTGATGAAACCAACGAAATCACCTAACTCGATGAATGGAATTCTAGATCGGAGAAGATAGAGTTAATTGATTCTGATTAAAAGTTGTCAGGAAATACTGGACATTGAAAAGGAATTTGTTTTGAATTGCATCATACATGTGAGAGTAAACTGCAATTTATCTAACCTATTGATTAAAGGTATTAGATAATCAGATTTTAGAAACTGATTATCTAATGATTTTAATCAATATATTTGAATACAGTTAAAACTACGCTATAACAAAAATCCTGTATAGTGAATGTAAAATTCAGATTAAGGAATTAGCCTCTATATATGTATAAAGTGAACAAACTTTCTTTAGTCTGTCATGAACAGTCATCAGTTTTAGAAAAATGATGGCTTCTTTATGCCAAATTTGTTCACTATAGAAACTACACCCTTATTCAGCATTCTATTATGTATAGTCACTATACATAAATTCATTCTGGAGCTCTACTGTAACATGTATAGAAAATACTATAACTCTGACTTCAAAAATTGTGTGGAACATTTTCTGAATCAAACTCGATAGAATTGCTTCTAGTTAGGTAAAGTTAAAACTTTTATGAATAATTCACAACAGTCAGACACGTGAAGATAGTTTTTTATTATCCATATTGGAATATAAAATCAATAAGAAATATTAATAAAAATAGAAATTGAATATATGCAAGCTATAGTGCGTAACTGTGAATTTAAAAAAACTTTAAAAATTCAATGGAGAATATATGATTTGAAATATATATTATGAGTGTCGGTCGCTCAAAAGTTTAAACAATATTAGAGTAATTCCTTTATTCTTTAGAATAAAGATATGAATTTTTCAAAATACGACCATTTGAAATAGGAATTTGACAATAAAAATTAACAATACCTGAACACAGGGCAAACTATATGGTTGGGCCATAGAAGATTAAGAGGGGTCCTTACTTAAACGTCGATAATTTTCAATCTGGAAATGAGATTTATCCAAAAGCACCATCGATGCATGGCATCATATATTAAGTTCAATCCTGACTTAATAATATAGTCAGAACAAATAACACGTACGATTCAGGGGTACTCCATTCAAATTGGAATTGCAATTAGCCAGATTAATATTTGACTCAACAACATCAGTTAATTTGGCTGTAATTAAAATGGTCTCAAATGAAATACGGATATGAACATTTAAGTAAAACATGCATTTATTAACAAAAAGTTACAATATATATAATTATCTAGTATTAGATTATCCTGCAGATTAAACTTCGCTTTCATGATTATTCTCAAAATTAATTAGATTTAGGTAATTAAACTCAACAGAATTAAAGAAGCGTAGAAATCTCTAACTGGTCGTGTTTCAAAAGAATCAAGCTCAAAAACTCAACTTGAACTCCTGACTCTTTTGCTGAATTGACCCATCGATTGGTTTTATCGAACGCTCCATCAGTCTACACACACAATAGCAAAGTTAGTGTGAGCTTTGTACAAACAATGGAAGGGATATGTTCAACAGGGTGATAAATAGTCTTATTCACAATGAACAAGAACTGAAGAAAAACTAGTAATTTAGATAATGCACACAGTGATGTGTCATATCGTAAGATTATTAATCTTAGAACAATGGCAATTCATTTTCACTGATCACAGTAGGAAGTATCGATCGCGATCTGTAATCTATACTAATAATTTCCCTCGTGTGTTTATTAATTTAGTTGGATATAAGGAAAAATTGGATATAAGGAAACGCTATAGAAAGTATATGTCGCAATGTTCTTATGGATAAAAGAGCCACGGTGTTGTTTTGAGCAAACATTTATGTATATCATTAAAAAGAAATAGCGATATTGAAAAAATATTTTCCATATCATGAAGTGAATGAACTTATAAAATCTTCGATTTTCTAGCATGACAAGGCAGCAAACTTACAATTTTTCTTTGGATTTAAATATTTATTCCATTTAAAACTGTAAGTTATTTTTTATAGCTTTCACATTGTAAAGAGAAATCATGTACGTAGATTTAAATAAGAATTATTGGATAATTACTGAATGAAAAATTATTCGAAATGATATACAAGTGAAATTTATACTTATTTATCTCATATTTCATCAGTGTTTGCAATTATAATAATCCTGTATAATTTCAGTATTAACATAAATAATATTATTGATCTTAGACGATAGATTTAATAAAAAAATGTCACGGAATACACTGATTCCCCTGAATACTAAAAATGTATATATTTATATCCATAGGCATACTGCCAATGAAAAAAGTTAATTGTGGTGAAGAGGTTTCATCAAACACGATTGTCTATCTCCTGTATTTTTCAAATCATTCATATTCAGCACCAAATTCTAAATACTATCGGCATATAGACATTTGTGAAATTTCTAAAGCAAATACAATATATCACCGCATGCAACACTTTCCCGTGATTGTAGAGAAATGCAATTGAATAAAAGTACATTTTCTTTTGCCAAGGCAATTCGACAGCTCTGGTTATGTGCTTTGGTTTTCTGGAAGCTGAATATTGAGAAGGATGGAATATCTGTGACACTTCCATCAAACTATAAACGTGTCGTTACTTTTTACGGGACATTCAAGATGGAGCAGACAAATATTTTCGCAATGGAGGTTTTTCCTTTTAGTTGTGTCCTTGTTGGTGGTCTGTCTGCATATTGTTCTCTATTATTGTATAACTGTGGATAAACAGACGAGAGATTTTAGATATTCAACATGCTAATTGAGATGAATAATGAATACATACATCAGTACATGATAATTCACGAATTACATCTATTGAATCCATAAGTATAGGAACCTATCTGTGTGCTATTTCTCAAAGTTACAAATATTTAGAAACAAAATATTTATCATAGAACAGGTTAAAGTTGTGCAATGAAAAACTATGTGAGGTCCAATTTTGATTTTCAATATTCCAATTATTACTTCCTCACTGGGTATCTCCGTTAATGTAACTATAATATGTATGATATAATCCTCGCAAACTATTATTTTTAGATATGAGTTTGTGCAAATTCCCTCGTTAGATTGACTTAGATACGTATATGTTTGTGTCTGGTCTTGAAACATGGGAGACTAATTGCATTAAATTAATGTTTGCTTTAGAACATCAGCTCCATCTGTTTCAATCTTGTGTTAAATTAATACCTTTTAAGTCATCCATCTTCCTCTGCATTCTAAGCCTGAGATGTGTCTGGTTATTATTAAGTAAATAAAGTAAGGCTGATATACTGGGGGGAAGTTTAGGTGAATATCAAACTTATTATTATCCTTTATTACCTTTGCAGATGCAGAAGGTGATGTTTTAGGTGACATTTATTCCTCATCTTGTTATTCTTATTACTCAAAAATTATTGAACCAAATTGCCTGAAATTTTGTGGGCCGATTGGTCAATGTCCAGGAACCATCTCCTTTATTGTTGTTGTGATCATATTTGAGAACTTAAAAAGAGAATGAAAACCGGTTTGATGAAAAATGAAGTATCTTTTAAGACAATAATTTACACTTACAACAAGAACAATTTAATTTTAAATAAAGAAAATTATTGAATAAGATATTTTCAAGAGCCCCACAATAAATTTCCTTACCTCCAAAAATAACCATCAATACTGTAATGTTGAAAATACTGAAGGTGCATATTTTACTGCATGAACTTCAACATTTACAACGTAAAGCGGTATCAGAAATTCTTTTCTATCATATTGAAAATATATTCTATCAATTAAATGTGCATGACTGAATAAAACCTTCAGAAGTAATTCTGTTTTGTATTTATTCACTTGACTTAATTCGCATGGGAGACCATTGATGTTGATTTATTGAATAAAAGCTACAGGTAAATATATTTCATTATGAAGACAAACATTTCACTTCATATTACGTGTGCGACGAGTAAAAGAACAGGTGTGTATAATATATAACGGGTGATATACTTAAAGGGGCCCATGCGGACACTAGGTTGACTAATCGTATTGGTACTGTGTGTTTTATTGTAAAATAGGCCAACATTGGTCTTATTGGTCACATCTTGGGCTGTTATGTTGAAAACATCTTGGTCCAACAGGTTGCCAATATGTTTATCAAGTTTCAGCCATTAATGTTGATACGCTATATATTAATCAGGTTGGGCCAATATAACAATTCAATGAGATGGATTCGCCACATTGAACCAACCTTCTCCAAAGGTAACATTCCATGAGAATGGAAAACCACATTTTCCTCATGTAATTTCTAGGCTACTTCTCAGTCTGCCATCTCTTGCCCATCTAACCATCTAGTGCCCATGTTGGCACAATGTGTCCTTGTTGCTGGGGCTGGATGCTCTTTGTGAACATATTTTTATTAGATAGAAAATATTTATCTAACAACCAAGAGAGTTGTCTAACGCGTCAACCAATTATTCATTTAATATGGGTTAGGTTCACATTATTGGTTTCTGCATTCAAAGTTTGAATTGGGGTATAAGCTGCATGGCCAATGACTTGCAAAATAGTTTGATTGGAGCTATCAAGAACTGTGCAGTAATTTTGATTGGTAAGCAAAAGCTAGATTGGTGGGGTAATCGATTAACTTTGTCATGAAATGAAGTCTTTAAATTATAATTGAAACATGAGTTACATTTAAATTGTAACACAAATTAAATTGTAATTGTAAAATGAGTTAAATTTTAATGGTAATGCAAGTTAAACTGTAAGTGTAACGTCAATTCATTTAGAATTATAATCGTAATTAATTGTTTATATATGTTTACAATCGAACATTTATAAACAGTTACTTGCACCTGTTTATACAATCTAATTCATTTAAATCAAACTAATACACATACATTTAAACTTGATAACAAAATCCCACTCAACTACTAACAGTTTATGTTCATTGAATCAATTCACAAATGCATATATTGTACTTTTTTTCCAGTTCTGTTATGCAAGTAACTACAACTACCTAACAATATTTCCACTTCTTATTCTCAATCTCCATTCAATAATCTCGCTCCACGGGGTAAAATTTATTCACAGCTTGAATCTTTCCAGTTTTTGTAGCCGATGGTTTCTGCCTGTGACACATCGTGTGCACTAACCTACTACTTTTATCTTGTCGTTGACGGGCGGTAAGTGGTTTGGGTATTGTGTGGTGTGTGGGTAATTGTATTGTGTGTGGGTAATTGTGTGGAGTGTGGGTAATTGTGTGGAGTGTGGGTAATTGTGTGGTGTGTGGGTAATTGTGTGGTGTGTGGGTAATTGTGTGGAGTGTGGATAATTGTGTGGTGTGTGGGTAATTGTGTGGAGTGTGGGTAATTGTGTGGAGTGTGGGTAATTGTGTGGTGTGTGGGTAATTGTGTGGTGTGTGGGTAATTGTGTGGAGTGTGGATAATTGTGTGATGTGTGGGTAATTGTGTGGAGTGTGGGTAATTGTGTGGTGTGTGGGTAATTGTGTGGTGTGTGGGTAATTGTGTGGTGTGTGGGTAATTGTGTGGAGTGTGGGTAATTGTGTGGTGTGTGGGTAATTCTGTGGTTAATAATCTGAAAGAAAGGCTTTATGATAATATATTATTTCATCCTAAACAAAGAAGACAAAACTTTATTTGGTAAAATATATTTTTCTCAACCAAAATATTTATATTTGTTGGATTTAAATAAAATTTTGGTTTTGGTAATCAAAATAATGTCATTTGCTACATTATTCTTTGATAATCATATTCATTCACTCTATATTCGAATACTTTATAGTCAACTATTCAATAATACAATCCCCATATACAGAGATAAACACCTTCTGCAAACATATTCCTGACAGCAAAGAAAAATAATAATAATAATATTCTGCAATATTCTGAATGTCTATTCATACCCGGAAATGCTGTGGCCTCTGATTTCTCCTTAATATTTCCTTATTACTAGTGTATTTTTCATTAAACTTAATGGGTTATAATTAATGGGTTTCCGATTGATAGTAAAAGAAAAATGTCATATAAATTAAAATTATATATATCTAAAGAATATATTATAAAAATAGCTTGATTGAAAAAAAGTGAGTCAAAAAAATTTGAGTGTAAAAAACTTGAGTCAAAAAAATTTGAGTCTAATAATGAGACAAAAAAATGAGTCAAATAAATGAGTTAACAAAATTGGAGCCACAAAAATTTTTGTCAAAAAAATTTGAGCCACAAAAATTTGAGTCAAAAAATATTGAGTGAAAAAAATAATTATGTTAAAAATTATATTTATTATATATTTATTAAATGTTAAAGCGTGACATTTTTCTTGCAACCATCCAACCAACCAACAGACAAAGACACACTGTGTATTAGTATATAGGGTGATTATTATATAATGTCTCATACCTACCTTACATTATGATATTTGCCTATATTCATTATACATATACAATTATGCATATAGATAATTTTAGCATTATCAATATATTAATAAAATTAAACAAACAAAATAAAACAAATTAATTAATTGAACAAACAAAATTTAACAAATTAACTAATTAAACAAACTATCATCTTATTTAATCCGCTAGTTATAATTGTCGATTACTGTTAAGGAAAATACAATCATTTTCTTGTGCCATTCATTATTCAATTTCCAAATCATAACACGGATCATAGTCAAAGGCTGCGAAATCTGAAAAATATGCCGTGTACAACAAATCGAAATCAGTTTTGAACAGTTCACTCATGTACTCCCCGTAGGTTTTTCTCATATTTGATCCATTGATTAGTACTTCAGTTTCATTTTCAACGTTTGGTTTTTTATATATTACGCGTTCTTGTTTTGCCCAATCGTTCATCTGCATGTCATACATGGGTGGTAGGTTCATGATATTCTCGATGAAGAGGAAATCTTCTCGCAATGTCTCCGTCTAGAAATTGACATACAATTAATGAACATTATTGGTTAATAGATAATAATTATAAACAATAAATGTGGTTCTAGGTAAATTGCTCGAAAACAATTGCTCATATAATCAATTTCTCAAATGATCAATTTGGTCGATTGATCAAATTGCTCAGTGTTCAAATTAACAAAAGACAGAAGATCTTTTCTGTTTGCTGGGTGCATTTGAAAATAATGGAAATAATATAATAAAAAATAATGGTATCATAGGTTGTCACTTCTAAAATTGAACTACTCAGTTAGAAAAATACAGACTTTTTATTATTAAATAATGTATTCAAAAAAGTTTCTGTTTTCTGGGCGCTAAAATAATATTAATAATACAGCTATAATGAAAATTTCCTTGACAAAATCGGCATTATGCTGATTTGTAGGCAGATCTGTTGAAAAATGGGGTAAGTTCTTAGTTAACGGACGGTTTCACATTTTCGATCATATAAGAATAAATTTTTACTCGTTATTTAAATTATTAAATCGATTTTTAAGTTTTCTCCAAATCATTACCATTTCATTGAATAACAACGCGTATCCATGATATAATATTATTTGCATTAATTTCATTATTTTCAAATGCGATCAGCAAACAGAAAAGATCCAAGACAGATAGTCATAAAGTTGGATCACTTCAATTAGCTCCACCTAATCGTCTGGTATCTAATTAGTAATTTATAATAACTGCATATGATATTTTTCATCGTTATTTACTATCAATCATAATACTTTTTTAAATTATTATCTTCCTGATTTTTTTTATTGAAAAGGAATACTGCACCAATTTTGGGTACAGTAATTTTTGTTTTTTTGTCACTCACACTGGGCTTCAACGAGATGTTTTCGGGGCTAGGTTAGGTTAGTTAGGTTTTAGCAACTCGGGCTCTGGGAACTGTTCCAGACACATTTAAAATGACCTCTGGTATTGGTGCCCTTTTCGGTAGCTCTTATCTGGTTGACTTTTCTTCTTCTTTTACATTAAGCAAGTGACTATCCAAAATTTGAGCCATTTTTAATTACATAAATATTGCTGAAAGTAGGTTAATAATGAGGTAGATTCTCTTCGATTAACTGCACCTAATCGTCCTTGTTTCTAATTGGTAATTAATAATAACTGCATTTCATTTATTTTATACTATCTGAACGATTAATTATTCTAGCAATTGTTCATTCGAGTAATTGTTCATTCGAGTAATTGTTCATTCGAGTAATTGTTCTTTCGGTTAATTGTTCGTTCGAGCAATTATTTTTCGAGCAATTGTCTTTCGAGCAATTGTTCATTCGAGCAATTGTTTTTCGAGCTATTGTTTTCTAGCAATTGTCTTTCGAGCAATTGTTTTTCGAGCTTTTGTTTTCTAGCTATTGTCTTTCGAGCAATTGTTTTCGAGCAATTCACCGGCTACCAATAAATGTATAGTATAAGAGACTATCTAAATCTGCTCTATTCCATGTTTAGTATATGCTTGAAACGCTCATAATTAGCTAGCATATATAATAGTAAATATTTGACAGTTCAGTGTAAGTTGAGACATAATTTGTTTCAGTATTTGAATATGTATAATAAACCGCGTCTGCACTATATCTTTTATTGTATTTTAGCTTTATATTATTCTTATTATTAATGACATAGAAGTCTTAGATATAGCTTTGAGATATAGTAATACGAATTTCAAATTTAAATTTTCAAAGGAACTCTCAAAAATTGAGCAAAGAATGGATAGTTTACTACCTGAAAATGATATTAATCGGAATAGGTCAAATTTACAAATATTTGAAACTTATTCCAAATGAAGTGGGGGAGAGGCGGTAAAGTAAAATTACATTACATGGTAATCAATTAATAAGAAAGTTGCAAATTAATATATTAATTAATAATTTTTTCTAGGAAACAGTCCCTAATAAATAATAAATTTTAGATTGAACTATTCATTAACTTAGATCTCACCTTAACAACAAGGTCGTACTCCATTTTGCAGGCACTGCACGACATACCTTGCAGTCGATGGTGACCGTCTTCTTCAAAAAGGTCCTTCGTGTTTCCATGATGTTCTAAAGTAGTCTCTATAATCCCCAAGACAAACCCTCTGAGCGAAGGTACCTTCAGATTTTCTTTCAATGTCCACTTCTTCTGGGTTTTGATTGGTCGAGGACAGTTGAAAGTCTTTCTTTGATTTTCAGGCAATAGTTTATCCATAATTTTACTGACTTCGGTCGGAGACATGGTAGAAAATTCAAACATTCGTTTGTAAAGTTTTTCATAGTAGTCGCTGTAATATTTTGATCTGATGATTTTGTTGAGGTAGCATGACAAGATTCTGAAAAAATATCAAAGACTATTAATTGTACACAAGTCATATTTAATGGTCATCAATTTATGCTTTGAATCAATTTATTACAAGAGTTTGTTGGACTATATCCATGTTTCTATGTGTGATAAAAACAACTCTATGATGTGGTATGTCGTCAAGCCTTAGTTAATTCAATTCATTTCAAGGATTGAATCAATTTACTATGAGAGTTAAAAGTTACTTTTTCGAGAATTTTTGTCTGAGAAGTAAAGCGCATTTGTGTCTCGAATTGGAATTCTGCTATTGAATTTAGAACATAAACTTAGCACAGTATACAGTATGGGCCACAAAAATGTTTCCGCTTTTTAAAATACTTGTAAATTGTTAGCCAATGGACGAAAAAACTAAAGCTTGGTCTCTTTTTCTTCGCCTCTAATTGTACTATTAACAAGTAAAAACATTTTTGAACTGATGGACATAGTTTAAGAACAGGTAAGCAAAGAGTGAGGGTGATTATTTTTGTCATTGCGCAAAGTTTATTCTTAGAGCTAACTCTGTGATTTTACTTACTAAAAGGCAGTGAATAAAAGGAAAAAATTGTATTAATAGCCATTTTAATAGAGGGTGTGCAAACTTCTTCCTCGGAAACTATTTGGAAATTGAACAACTTCAGTTACATTTTGATCTCATTGAAGTTTTCACTCTGAATATTCGTTCTTCGCTTGTCCATTGCATGGTTAAGGCCTGTTTCACACTTTTTAACACCGCGGAAAAAAGCTCTTCTTAAAATGTGTTTACACTTGCATATTTTTTTATCGCTGATGGAAAAATTAAATAATATATTTACTTCAGCGATAAAAAAGTAGAAGGTTCTTTCTCTATTGGTTTACATTTTATAACTTTTTGTTCTTGGTCACCTCTGGGTGGAACACCTCGCACAAATGAAAAAAAACCACTATTACCAACCCCAACTTCAAAATATTAAGACCCCTACACCCCACAATAATGGGCCTACATCTCATTTAAAATTAGTATGTTTTATTATCATATTTACGTTTTTGGCACTTGTGGGTGATGAAGAGGGATTAAGTTTAATATTTTGCATACCTTATTTGTATACAATAGTGCAAAAAAAATCACTATTACCAAACCCAACTTCAAAAAATGAAAAAAATACACTCCACTCTAATCTTTATATCATCAAATCTCACTTTGTGAAAGGGTGACGAACAACATGGAACGCTAAATACATATCCCTGTCCTTTAATTGACGATTAACTGCAGCAGGGATGCTTGAGAGAACATCGTTTCTTGTAGTATTTTCATTGGTTTTAGTCAAGTATCTAGCGAAGTATTTTTTAATAACATTCGATGCTGCCTAGAAAAGTAAAGTTAAAAATTTAAACTAAAATAATATATCAAAATTAAATAAATTAGACTAATTTCTGTTTTTACCTTAGGATTTTTACACACTATCATATGTTGGGTATTATCTACAGTCACTCCTGATGGACCTTCAGGATTGATAAGTTCCACCGGTGTGTCTTTACGGCATACTTCTCGAAGAGTCTTCACTCTTTTCATCATCACATTGAATTGTTCATCATTCTGCCAAAAGGATTTGAATGAATTAATAATAAAGCCATACAAGCTTATTATAGGTTGATGTAGTTTGGGTTCGAAGAAGGCATTTGATTTATCATAAAAGATAGATACATATAAATTAGTTGATAGGTTTAACACTAAATGAAAAAAAGAAACAATTAATTAAATCAAAGGATATTAATGCATGAGCAGATCAACTTTTAAGGGATTTTTTACTGACATCATATTTAGTATTTAATTGAACATGTTTTCTACGTTTACTTCGTTATATGGTATTATAATTATTGCATGTCAAATGGTGAAATCTAGCAGTTTTAAGGGGATTGATAGCCTATAGAATTTTTTTATTAATAATCTGTAGCTCTGAGATTTTCTATGCTCTATACAAGTTGAACAGAACAAACGAAAAAATATGCTAGAAAATTTTTTTTCTTATGCTAAATTTTGGCTGGAAAATGATTTTTTCATATAGAAAACCAATTTTTGTGTGTAACTTCTATCAACGCTCTATTCCATGCAGCTTCACATTTTCTTTTAGAGGCGAGACAGGATTCATTTGAAAAAGGAAAAGTCGTTCTACAATATAGCAGAGAGTATTATTTAGAAGTTGTATTTGAATTTATATTTAAAAAAAATACGTTAATACCTTCGCAAATTTGTGAATTCTTTTAGCTATAATTTTTTTTCATTCAGATATCCAAAAACAAAAGTGTTCAGGTGAGACTGAAACAGCCATAACATCAGATCGTCTCGCTCTACGCCCATTTACTGTCATATTAAATAAAATCAACATCAAACCAAAGAACCTCAAATTGAAATTAAAAAGATCAAATCGGTTTAAAAAAATGTTATTCAAATTTAAAAAATTTCAATTCAAATTTTTAAAATTTCAATTCAAATTTAAAAAATTTCAATTCAAATTTAAAAAATTTCAATTCAAATTTAAAAAATTTCAATTCAAATTTTAAAAATTTCAATTCAAATTTTAAAAATTCCAATTCAAATTAAAACAATCAAATTCAAATTACAAAGATATCCATCAATTCAAAATAAATAAAATATAATTCAAAATAGTTAGTATTCATATTAAGATAATAAAAATTATAATAAAAAAAAATTATTGATAATTAATATCTTCGATTTACGATGTTTTATCCACTTTTAGCAATTCTTTTATATTGAGTTATTGTAAGTGATTATTAAAAATATATTTTGTGTAGCAACAGATTCCATTGGATATCAAATTTAGAAATGCATCTATGTGTTCATTCTTAATCAAATTGTTAATAAATTCGCGACCAAATAACTGTATTGGATTTAACATAACATCAAAAACGGTTAGTAATCCTTTGATTCCAAATCTACTGCCTCTTATACTCTCAATTGGAACACTAACCAGCTGTTCAATACTACGATAAGTTCATTAGTCAGAACAAAGCTACAATCATATATATTAATCATTAATATGATTAGAATCATATTAATAAAAAATGAATAATGCTCTTTATATCAACCAGGAGTTTTTTGTACCGGTTTTTTTGTATTTTTTTTTTGTCCGGAGGGTATTTGGCTGGGGAGAGGGGTATTGCACTCTTTTTTGGACGGAGGGTATTTGGCTGGGGAGAGGGGTATTGCACTCTTTTTTGGACGGAGGGTATTTGGCTGGGGAGAGGGGTATTGCACTCTTTTTTTGGACGGAGGGTATTTGGCTGGGGAGAGGGGTATTGCACTCTTTTTTGGACGGAGGGTATTTGGCTGGGGAGAGGGGTATTGCTCTCTTTTTTGGACGGAGGGTATTTGGCTGGGGAGAGGGGTATTGCACTCTTTTTTGGACGGAGGTGGCTTTTGACTGCGTTTTCGTATGGGGGTTTTTGACTGCGTTTTTTTTTATAAGGGGTGGTTTTTGACCTTTAATCGGTGGATGCAGGAGACAAAACTAAAAAAAAAATCCGAAATAGAAAATATTCCATTTGAATAGTTTCAGTAACCCTGAAAATTTCTAATTTATGTATTGATTAATAAATAGAGACAGTTCCCATAAACAAATGTGAGCTACCCAAAGAAGATACCTTGACTTTAGTAGGCTAGATTGACCCAAAAAAGATGGGATAGGACTTTTCACATTTTAGTTTCTTAATTTATATATTTTCAAATGTTTCCCAGGACACACACAATATTTGCTCTAATCAGTATTGGATATCGTGGAAGAGAACCCTGAGCGAGTCTTTCCTCTCCAAGTACCCACTCCTACCTTCCTCTTATCAGGATGGGGTGTCGTGAAAGACACCCCCCCACCCCCAGTACGCACTCCTGTCCTTTTTCAGATCAAGGACTTCATGTTATATGCAAATTGTATGATTATGTAAATAATGAAGCAGAAGATTAAATGGATCTTTACTATACGCACCAGAATTAATTTAACTTTTTTATACGTATTTTTGTCCATAGTATCCGAAAATCGTAACCTTTTTTTTTTAACTATTGTTTTTTGAGACATGACAGTTTAAATATAAATATTTCCTATTTAACTCTGAAGGATTGAAAAGTTGGAAAAATCGCGCACTTTCATTGAAATTACTCAAACATTATAAATGTTTTTGATTAAACTGTAATGCAGTTTGTTATATCCGCTAGTTTGATGTACTGAACGCTTGTATTGATTATTGACTTGGCAGGAGGGCTCGGGGGGCGGTGCGCACTCCGAAATACATATATCGACTATTTCTAGTTTCCGTGATATTGTCCATTTATTACTTTGATACTAATATATTTGTAATGGGGGGCGTGCTGTACCCCATACCCCCCAGCCCGATCTCTACTCAATCATGAAGTATGCAGTACAACAAATTAGCGGATACAACAAACTACATCACGACTATCTTTGACCAAAATTGGGCAAAAGGCGTGAAAACGAGTTTTTTCAAAGTTCTCAATCCATCAGTAATACATAGGAAATAAATAACTTTGAACGTAAGAAAAAATTAATTCAAATACAATTTAGTGGGTGTCATCAAATGGAAAATATCCGATTAAATGAATGATTTAGTATTAAATAAAATGAATGATTATTAGTGAAATTAAATGAATATTTAAGTTATTAAATGAAGAATTATGGAAACAGGGGCTGAAACACAATGGTCAGACATACCAGTACCTACTTTAAAAATTACTGAACTTTCCACACAAATTGTATATTTACACACAACCTCTCATATCCACCCTAACCAACTTAATCTATCACTATTAGCTATCTTTAAATTGAAACAATTAACTCCGAATTACTTAGTTCCAAATAAATGTAATGAACAAACTTTTCACATCACACAGTAGAAACCAATCCAATGAACACATGAGAATTTAGAAGTAAACTAATTCTTTAAAAGCCGGTGATTCAAGTTGTTATAAATATGAATAATCATCTCAGATATCCAGCATCACTTGTTAATAAATAAATATGAATCAACAGAATGAATGTAGACATCCAATATAATACGACACTGCAATGCGGTTCCATGAAACATTAATTAACTTCCACATACGTACCTGTATATCAGGAGGCAAAACACAAGTACGGTTGGGATTGAAATTCTTTCCAGATCCGTCAAGATGATGTCTAATCAACGCACGGAACTGTTTCACTATTTCTTGTCTTGATGGCGCACAGGGTTTCTCGTTTTCTAGAGATTTAAAAAAATTTGTTATATGATCTTTTAAATTATAGTTTAGATCAGGTCCGTATAGTTTGGTTGATACTTTAGTATTTTCATCCTTATACAATTTGAAATTTATAACAAGGATCACAATGATTGTTAAACATATCAATAATTTTCGAGATATCGAACGATTTCTTATACACAGGTAATACATAGCGGATTCTTCTATCAGAGAACGCTATGACATCCAACCAGCTACTGATGATGCTATACTGGTACATGTACCAGGTGCCATATGATGTTTTTCAAACACTTGTGCACTTTTGCTATACATACGACTAAAATATATTCGTCTTATTCCTACTTATATAGAGTATTTACTAATCTTACGTTATTATTGTCATATCTCAATTTGCCATCCCTCCAATGAGATCTAAATCACATGAATATCCTTTTCCTGTGGGAATAGCATGGGGAGCTTTGTGTAGCTGTTTCCACTAAAAGTAATAAATATTACACACAATGAAGGTGTACAGGTGTATGTGTGTACACAGCAGCTGTTTGTGTCTTCACACTCTCACCAATGTACTCATCTTCTTCACCACTTTACTCATCTTCTGTACTACTTTACTCATCCTCTTCACCACTTTACTCATCCTCTTCACTACTTTACTCATCCTCTTCACTACTTAACTCATCTGTTTCACCACTTTACTCATCTTCTTCACTACTTTACTCATCCTCTTCACCACTTTACTCATCTGTTTCACCATTTTACTCATCTGTTTCACCATTTTACTCATCTGTTTCACCACTTTACTCATCTGTTTCACCATTTTACTCATCCTCTTCACTACTTTACTCATCTGCTTCACTGCTTCACTACTTCACTATTTTACTCATCTGCTTTACTACTTTACTCATCTGCTTCACTGCTTCACTACTTTACTCATCTGCTTTACTACTTTACTCATCTGCTTTACTACTTTACTCATCTTCTTCACTACTTTACTCATCCTCTTCACCACTTTACTCATCCTCTTCACTACTTTACTCATCCTCTTCACTACTTAACTCATCTGTTTCACCACTTTACTCATCTTCTTCACCATTTTACTCATCCTCTTCACTACTTTACTCATCTGCTTCACTACTTCACTACTTTACTCATCTGCTTTACTACTTTACTCATCTGCTTCACTGCTTCACTACTTTACTCATCTGCTTTACTACTTTACTCATCCTTCTCACTACTTTTCCAAATGCTCCCTCCTATCCTTCACAATCTTCTTCCACCCATCCCTATCTCCCACTAACCTCTCAACATCCGTATAATCCACACCTGCCTCCCTAAGAAGCATCTTCCAATACAGCCACGACTTCCTCTTCCTACCTTTATTTTTCCCCAGTCCTTCTAGTCCCTCATACTACCCCAACACAGCTGCCTTAACCTGCCTATCGTTCCATATCCTCATCACATGCCCTAACCTTTCTAGTACCTTCCCTTCTATCTTAGTCCTAATCGATCTAATCCCTAACCTAGCTCTAACATCCCACATATTCTTCCCCCTACTTTCCATTTGCCTTGGTGGCTCCCCATTCCTATTACTCCAAACATACCTATACTTCCTATCTATCCAACTCTGTAACTTCTTTATATCCTTCCCTCACCAAACCCTAACACTCTAACACTACAAACAAACAATAACACACTCTCTACACACCCCTCTAAAATCCTACCCTGCCACCTTTTACTAAGCCTAGATCCCTATAATTGCCCATTAACCTTAGCCCATAACCCATTTGCCCGCCTAATCCTATTCCTACTATCCTCTTCAGGTCCCATCCAAGATCCTAGCACCCTAATTCCCTCACTATCTCTATTCCCAAAAACTAAAACCTCTTCCTTATCTTCGTTATTCCTTTCCTCAAACTTACCCATAACCTCCTTAATCTTCCTTACTCCCTCTTCTAATTCTACCCCCTCACCTATAATGGTAGTGTCATCGGCAAAGAGTGACGATGTTAAGGTCAGACTCTTTGCCTCCGAGCACCCCTTTTTCCAACTACCTGCTCCCGCGAAAGACCCCCCCGGTATCCAGTGCCACTTGATTCCCACCCTATCACCCCCTAGCTCCCTTCTAGCTTCATCCGCCTGTCTGATCACCGCTTGATGGAAGACGTTAAACAGAACAGGCGAAGTAGCACACCCTTCTCTCAAACCCCTAGTTGGCATCCATTTCTCACTAACCCCCTCCTTCTTCCGAACCCTATATTCCGTCGTTTCATGCAAATCCTTAATTACCCTTAAACAATTCCCACCTAACCCATACCTATCTAAGATACTCCACAAGCAAGGCTTGTTTACACGAGGATATGCCTTCCTCAAGTCCAAATGCCTTGCCTGTGGTTCCCTACCCCCCTGACCCCCAGTCCTAAGCCTACAATCACTAACATCTTCCCATATCCTCACCATGACCTGGGTCGCGTCTGCGGTCGACCTTCCCCTTCTAAACCCTGCCTGATTTTCGTCTACTAACCCTAACTCTTCTACCCACCATCAAAGCCTTTTAGAAATAACCCTAGCTAGAATCCTACTTCCCATAGCTAACAGACACACCCCCCTATAATTATCCCTATTATTCCTATCTCTCTTCTTGTGTAGATGCACCACTAATCCCTCCTTTAAACCCTCTTCCCACCTACCTGCACTTTCCCTAAACATAAACTGAACCATCCTAACTACCTTTTCCCTAACTTCCCTACACGCATTCCTGATATAACCTATACTAACCCCATCTTCCCCAGGCGCAGAATCTTTGATCTCCTTAATCACTTCCTCTATCTCCTCCTCTCCCGGCTCCTCATTCATTGATTCATTTGCCTCTTCTGCTTGCCTGCTCCCTCTTAAATCCCTAACTCTACCTAATACCTCTTTTTAAGTTTCCCTATCTTCCTCATACCTATCCCTAGATACTGCCTCAAAATGTTCCTTAAATTCCCTATTGGTGATTGTGGTGTTATCTGGTGCGTTCCATCCCCTAGTCCCTAAATTCCTTAAAATTCTATACATATCCCCTACTTTACCCCTCCTACTTGCATCCTCGCACTCCCTAATCTTCTCCTCCCACCATTCCCTTTCCCATGCCCTAAGAATATTCTTTAAATTCCTACGTGCTAATCGTACGCCTTGCCTAACCTCTTCTAATTCCCTATTTAACCTATCTTCTACATATCTTCCTCTATCCCTTAACCTAGCTCTATACTCCTGCCTACCTACTACTTCATTCCTACTCTCTAGCCACCTACCTATTTCCCTCCTCATTATTTCTATTTCCCCCTCTCTACCTATTGTCCATGGATTTATTGCCTTCCCATCCCTCCTACCACATACCTCAACAGTTATTTCTATTTATAGTTTCCTAATCTTATCCCATTCCATTTCCCCTAAGTCCCCGTCCTCCCAATCTACCTCATCAAACTTTTCCCCCGTCCTTCTTCTAAACTCCCTACTCTTCCCCTCTTCTCCCAACACCTCTCATTTAATGTTTGGTGCTCTTTCTCTTTTACCTCCTACCTCCCTCCCTCCATCTCTTACCCCTATACCTTATCACTAATTTCTTAGGCCTATGGTCAGAGAAAGTATTTTCTCAACACTCCTAACTAACCTATGCCTATCTACTCCCTTAACCATGAACCCATCTAACTCATACCACCTCCTATACACGTTACTAAACCAATTCCCCCTATTCCTATGTGGCATGAAACTATTTACCCACGCTAACCCCTGTTCCTCACACCAATTAACTAGATCTTCCCCCGCAATACTCCCTGGTCCTATCCTAAACTTCCCACTCACCCCCCTTCTCTGCCTATTTGACCCTACATTAGCATTAAAATCCCCTCCTATCACTAATACCTCCCCCCGCTAGTCATACTTACCTGATTTTCTAAATCTATTCTATATCTATCCATTCCCTCTAAATCCATACCCCAAATAGGCTGATAAGCAGCGACTAATCTGAGGCCCTGGAGGTTGATTGCTGTCACCCTCTCTCCTAACCATTTCTTCTGACCCTCCCTCTTCCAACTATCTAAAGCTTCCCCTCTAAGAATTATCCCTGACTTCCTACAGTGAACTAAAGCTATTTGGTCCCTATCATCTCCTAGCCAAATAACCCCTTCCTGGTTTGAGTAAAGCTCAGAAACCAAGACTATCTCCCATCCCCGTCTAACTATATAATCTAAAATTCTACCTATCCTCTACCTATTGTGATTCCTTTGTAAGTGCCATGTAACTATCGTAGCTTCCTTCCTATTCTCACCCCCCACCTCTATTCTTCCCACCCTTCTATTTCTGTACCTATGACTATTTCTAACCCGTCTTCTCTCCCCTCGACTTCTCCTCCCTCTGGGCATAGGTCCAGGGTTTGGATGAATCGTCCTAAGCCTTACCTCTACTAGCAGCCGACAGTATCTGCCCGACACCAGAGGTACCCCAGTTGATCGATCACCGAAAGTGCCCTCGCCGTGCATATGTTTTAGGAGGTTGGCAGGCTGGCTGGACCGGCCTCCCTCCGTAGTCCCCCCGGGGGTGTGAGGCCTCTCCCCTCTCGGGGACTTCGCCCCACTCCTTTCCGGGTGGCCCGGTGCGCCATTGGCCGCATCCTGAGAAAACCCCGGAGCGTTCCTCCTCGCTCCACGTGGAGGCTGCCCACAAAGCGAGGCACCACTTTACTCATCTTCTTGTAAAGTGATGAAGAAGATGAGTAAACAAGGTGAAGAAGACACCACTTTACTCATCTTCTTCACCACTTTACTCATCCTCTTCACTACTTTATTCATCTTCTTCACTACTTTACTCATCTTCTTCACCACTTTACTCATCTTCTTCACTACTTTATTCATCTTCTTCACTACTTTACTCATCTGCTTCACCACTTTAATCATCCTCTTCACTACTTTACTCATCTTCTTCACCACTTTACTCATCTTCTTCACTACTTTATTCATCTTCTTCACTACTTTACTCATCTGCTTCACCACTTTAATCATCCTCTTCACTACTTTACTCATCTTCTTCACCACTTTACTCATCTTCTTCACTACTTTATTCATCTTCTTCACTACTTTACTCATCTGCTTCACCACTTTAATCATCCTCTTCACTACTTTACTCATCTTCTTCACCACTTTACTCATCTGCTTCACTACTTTACTCATCCTCTTCACCACTTTACTCATCTGCTTCACTACTTTACTCATCTTCTTCACCACTTTACTCATCTGCTTCACTACTTTACTCATCTGCTTCACCACTTTAATCATCCTCTTCACTACTTTACTCATCTTCTTCACCACTTTACTCATCTGCTTCACTACTTTACTCATCCTCTTCACCACTTTACTCATCTGCTTCACTACTTTACTCATCTTCTTCACCACTTTACTCATCTGCTTCACTACTTTACTCATCTTCTTCACCACTTTACTCATCTGCTTCACTACTTTACTCATCCTCTCCACCACTTTACTCATCTGCTTCACTACTTTACTCATCTTCTTCACCACTTTACTCATCTTCTTCACTACTTTATTCATCTTCTTCACTACTTTACTCATCTGCTTCACCACTTTAATCATCCTCTTCACTACTTTACTCATCTTCTTCACCACTTTACTCATCTTCTTCACTACTTTATTCATCTTCTTCACTACTTTACTCATCTGCTTCACCACTTTAATCATCCTCTTCACTACTTTACTCATCTTCTTCACCACTTTACTCATCTTCTTCACTACTTTATTCATCTTCTTCACTACTTTACTCATCTGCTTCACCACTTTAATCATCCTCTTCACTACTTTACTCATCTTCTTCACCACTTTACTCATCTGCTTCACTACTTTACTCATCCTCTTCACCACTTTACTCATCTGCTTCACTACTTTACTCATCTTCTTCACCACTTTACTCATCTGCTTCACTACTTTACTCATCTGCTTCACCACTTTAATCATCCTCTTCACTACTTTACTCATCTTCTTCACCACTTTACTCATCTGCTTCACTACTTTACTCATCCTCTTCACCACTTTACTCATCTGCTTCACTACTTTACTCATCTTCTTCACCACTTTACTCATCTGCTTCACTACTTTACTCATCTTCTTCACCACTTTACTCATCTGCTTCACTACTTTACTCATCCTCTCCACCACTTTACTCATCTGCTTCACTACTTTACTCATCTTCTTCACCACTTTACTCATCTGCTTCACTACTTTACTCATCTTCTTCACCACTTTACTCATCCTCTTCACCACTTTACTCATCTTCTTCACCACTTTACTCATCTTCTTCACCACTTTACTCATCTTCTTCACCACTTTACTCATCTTCTTCACCACTTTACTCATCTTCTTCACCACTTTACTCATCTTCTTCACCACTTTACTCATCTGCTTCACTACTTTACTCATCTTCTTCACCACTTTACTCATCCTCTTCACCACTTTACTCATCTTCTTCACTACTTTACTCATCTTCTCCACCACTTTACTCATCCTCTTCACCACTTTACTCATCTTCTTCACCACTTTACTCATCCTCTTCACCACTTTACTCATCTTCTTCACCACTTTACTCATCCTCTTCACCACTTTACTCATCTTCTTCACCACTTTACTCATCTTCTTCACCACTTTACTCATCCTCTTCACCACTTTACTCATCCTCTTCACCACTTTACTCATCCTCTTCACCACTTTACTCATCCTCTTCACCACTTTACTCATTATACAGGGTGTCCTAAAAATATATATACACATTTTATGTATAAGCTGATAACTCAATTGTTTGTTTATCTTTGCAGACTGAACTCATTGAATCGAGTGAGGCCAGTCAGATTTAACTTTGAAGAAAGGAAATTCTTAATAAAATGCAACTGGACGTAAGATAGCGCAGTTGAACTGCAAAGATAATTTTGGAGAGAGTATCAAAAATATGATTTCAACATGCTTGCTGCACAGATTCTTGGACTTCGCTGAAACGGTTTAAGTACTCTTTTTACCTTCACAGAATGCGGGAAGGTCATATTTTCATCGGACTTTATTTATTTATTTATTTATCATCTTGTTATTCGCTTAACTGAAAAAGTGTTCAACCAAATTGCATGAAAATTGATGAAACGATTGGCCCATGTCCAGTGACCTGCTGCTAGAATTTTGGGAGAGACCCGGTCAAAGGTCAAGGTCATGGTCATTCATAACTCAAAAAGTGTTGAACCCTATTGCATGAAACTTGGTAAGACGATTAACCAATATACAGGAACCATTTTGTTAGGTTTTGGGAGTGATCGGGTCAAAAGTCAAAGATCAAGGTCAAGGCCATTCGTAACTCAATAACTCCAAAAGTATTGAACCAAATTGTCTGAAATTTGATGGGACGGTTGATCAATGTCCAGGAACGATCTAGTAGAGTTTTGGAAGCGTTCCGGTCAAAGGTCAAGGTCATTCATAACTCGATAACTCAAAAAGTTTTGTATCATATTGCATGAAATTTGGTAGGACGATTAGTTATTATCCAATATCCAGGTAGCAGTTTCTTAAATTTTGGGAGAGAACGGGTCAAAGCAGAGGCGAAGGTATGCGGTCTACCGAGTGCACATAATCTAGTTTTCCTCTGTGGTGTTTTTTGATGTACGTGGTCTTCCGAAACGCTTCTTATGGACGTCCTGAGCAGTTCCATCAGCTTCAAAGTTATTTCTAAACCGAGTGATGGAAACTCGAGTTGCTGGTTCTTTTTGAAACTCCCTCCTAAATTGTCCATTCATATCAACTGCGATTTCTTACGTCTAGTAGCATTTTCAAATAAATTTCCTTTCTTCAAAGTTAAGTCTGTTTGGCATCACTCGGTTCAATGAGTTTAAAAAAAATGCAGTTATCATCTGTTTAAATGTGTTTACATTTCTTCTGGACACCCTGTATGTATGTATATATTTCACTGAACCAATACAAAATTATCAATCACACCGGTCAGAAATATTCTTTCAGAGCGAATATAGAAATGTCACTAGTTTTAGGATAATTCTCCTTTCCTTTCCATTTGGTCTCCCTAATTTAAAAACTAATCCCCCTTCTTATTTCTCATTAATTACTTAAAGGTGTTTCCAGTCTTACTTGTTACGGCTTACGTTATATCGAAAGATTAAAAACCCTTCAAACATGCACGAAAATGATAGGTAGTGTTGGGAATTAGAAATAATGTCAATGCTACTATAATAATATTCAGTCTACTTTATATTGAGTATATAACCATGAATAATATAAAAAAAAACTTTGTATCTATTAGTTACAATTGTATAGTGTATACCTACTTCTATTAAAACTTTTAGGATTCAACGATCGATATATCCGGCAGGACACCTCAAAAATTGTTTAAGATATATAAAGACACATCAAATTCATGATTAACTATGTGACAACTATTTCTTAGAATTTTATCAAACAGTTTATTCACAAATTATTGTTCAAAGCGTGCTTATATATATACCATTACAAAAGTAAGTATTCTTATCAAATTCTGTTGACACTCACTTTTAAAGTTCTTAGCACAATTAATTTAGAAATACGATCGTCTACAAATTTCCTCTTCAACTTGAACTAATTAGCATCCCATTAATTGAAGAGCGCAAATTCACATTGCATCATCACTTTGACGCTTTAATCGTTCTCATTGATTTTATGAATTTAAAAAAAATAACTTATTTATTTATGTATTTAAAAAAAATGTATATTTTTCACTGTTTATTGTTCCAGAAAGCTCACATTGATTAGGTATAATAAAATATTACTGTATAGTAACAATGTATTAGTAAATTTTGATGCGATAAAAGAAGTGACGGTTAACACTAAATTTTTGCTCATTTATTTCCAAAACGTCGAAACTCAATATAAATGTAAATTTTAGTATTACAAACTCAATTTTTTTCAAAAAAAATATGAAACCATATTATTATTTTATTTTTCACTAGCCTTATTTACGTAAATCAATTCTAATTAAATCCAATGTCTAATTTTATTATTAACTTTAATTTGTTGGCAAAATTTTTTCCCGTCAAGAGAATAATGGGCATAAATAATAATTTTTGAGCTATAAGTTTCTTTTCTATTACATGTATCGATTTTGAGTTTATACAAAATTAGAAAATTCATATCGAGTGTATTCACTTATTGTATCATTTATCAATTAAGATACAGTAAGCTCATCTACTTAAACATTCAGAATAACGATGCACTGTTTTTCTCCTAACCAGGAAACCAATTACCAGTTATGAAAAAGAAGATATTTGAGAGGAGTTTAATGGAGAACTGTAAGAGTTTCTATTTCTTACGGCAACAAGGAAGCAATCAGATAAATTGGGAAGCAATTTGAATGTCAATTCTTTTACAGGATATTTTCCTTTAACTGGTACAACATGGACGCTCTCACGATAATTGAAACTGGATCAATTTGCTTCAGGAGAAATTATTGTAATAGAGATATCTTGTATTTGCCAGTTGGGGAAATTGAAAACTCAATCAATACTCTAATGGAATAGAATAATTTATTCTTCAGTAAACTGAATAAATTGTTTTAACATTATGTAAGAGGATTACCCCCTGGCTGGTAAATTCGGCCACGGAAAATTCCAACAGGAAAATTTCACAGTTTCACCTGGAAAACTCCGCCATTTTGAAAAAAAAATGAACAGTATCTGTAATTGAAGTTGAACATATTTTAGTACATCATACTTCAATAAAATTATGACATATAATGTTAAATGAACTTGGATTGTATAATAATAAATTCACAGTATCTTATCACCATGAGTGATACTTATAACTATTTAACTAATGAAATACTGTACCACCCATTAAACATCTTTAAAGTTAGTTTTATATAATGTTATTCTTAATGTAATTATTATTGGGTGATTTTTTCCAGCGGTGACATTTTCGGAGTTGGAATTTACCTGGTGGAATTTTCTGTGAGGGAATTTACCAATAACCATATTTAGTTATTTTTTATGTATGGTTAACCACTTTTCTCGTATTTGTTTGATTTTTTTTTACGTTAATGTCCATCTCTATTATATTTTTCTCAGTTAAGAAACTATTGTTTTCCTATCAGAAAAAAACCTTTTATACTATACATCTATATAATTACTTCCCTACCTTTGTATTTTACTATTGATAAAAAAGGCAACATCACATAGCTTTCCTATAGTTGATAAGTTTCCCATGTCTCTCCATATTTTTCCACATTTTCCCCATGCCTTTCCTATAATTTCTCCCTTAGTTTCCTTATAGTTTTCACTTCCTTATAGTTTTCCAATAATTGTCCCATCGTTTCGAACTAAGATGACCAGAAGAAACTCAATAGTCTGCGATGCAGAGCTTTCTCCTATTGGCAAGAAACCAGGGATTCAAATTAGCCTAATTTAGCAACAATGAGCTTCCAAACCTCTTCCAAATTGATCTAATTTTGTTGATTGGGTTTCAGATTACTTTGAAAGTTGCCGGGAAATAGGATCGTTTCGTTCGTCTGTTCGTGTTCGAAGGGATTTCTTCAGTAGTTCGGTAGAGGAGAAAAAAAATCTCTCAATTTTGGTTATAGTACAGTGATAGTCAGTTAAGTGATAGTCAGTTAAGTGATAGTCAGTTAAGTGATAGTCAGTTAAGTGATATAGTTAAGTGATAGTCAGCTAAGTGATAGTCAGCTAAGTGATAGTCAGCTAAGTGATAGTCAGCTAAGTGATAGTCAGTAACTACATATTCTACTTTGCGTTGAAACCTGGAAAATATTAACTTCCATTATTTAAATCATTCACAGTAAATTGATATTCTGGGATTATATTAACTGTTTTGCGTTGGAATCTTGTTTCTTTTATTCTTTTCGATTGAATTTAAGAATTTCAATTAAAATCGAATTCGTTATTCTCTGGGTAGGTTCTATATATCTTTTTTTTCTGTAATTGTAAGAAAAATTAAGTCAATTTTCTCATGGATTTAATAAAAAAATGTAAAATAATCTGAAGGAATTAGGAACAGAATTTGATAAACTCATTATAATTTAATATTAGGCTTTAGAAGAAATCTAAGGGAATTAAGAACACGATTTCAATTACTTTAATATTTAATTCGCTCGATTTTTTCATACTCAAATTCCTTTATTATAACTAATCATTTATATTATATTTGTAATAATCATATTAATATTATCGATTATGTATTTAATAATTTTGATTTTTATCCTGATTACCTGATGTAAGTTTATGCTCTATAAATTATACTACTATTTTCTATTTAAATTATGTTTTTTTTTAAATTTAATTGCCTTTTATCGATATATGATTTTTTAAATATATTCTGTGTATTATGTATCTAATAAAGAGAATAATATTCTTTATTTTTCTTCGAAGATATCAGAAGCAATATTAAAAGTTAATCAAATGTTGTGAGTAATCTCCATAGACTTATCGATGAAATACTTTTAGATATTTTCCCTCCTACGTTTGTGAACCATTTGGAACTAATTTTATTCTTGATATTCCATGGATATAAATCATTTAATTAATTTAATTTATTATAAGTATCTTTTCTCAATATTTTTTTTTTAAATTTGTATAAATATTTTTTTATACACCTCTCCATTCTCACCTGTTTAGATAATTCACCAAAAGATAAATAATTTATAACCATCACTATTTCTCTGTACACTTTTTATTATTAAGCTATACTATTTTGCCTTCTTTTTATTCCTATATTTTAAAAATGAGACTCTTTCATTGAAAGCATGAACAGAAGGATGCAAAAATAAAGAAATGTCAATTCCAGAATAACTCCATTCCTTAGTTAGAAAAACTGACAAAAAATAAAAAATAATAGAATATCCACGAGGGGAAAGAGATTATTGAAAGGGGGATACTTTGCAGGAATAAAAAGAGAACTGATATATTTGCCGATAGTTTTTTTATTGCCTATTCCGTCCATTAGACACTTGCTGTAACTGATTAATTTTCCTTTTCGTCGAAATTTTCATAACTGGATGAAGTATTTTTAACGCATATTAAGTTCCTAGTTCCACATTTGAGATCATATGTGAAAAAAAATTAAAATTTGACAACTTAAAAACGATTTTTTTTATCATGAATATGAATTAAAATAGTTAGTTAAAATGTTAAATTATACTTTTTTAACAAATATTATCGAAATTATGGAACCGTTTGGTAACTCGGAACATACCCAAGAAGTTATTTTTCTGTAAAAATGATTAAAAAATGTTAAACAATTTTTACTGGGGTATTTACCTATCAAACAAAGTTTTTTTCAATTATTTGATTTAGTGATTTATTAATACGAACAATACATTATTGTAGCGTAACCAAGGCTATATAATATAATTCTATCGACAATTTCTGAGACAGCAAATGTGATAGAAAATACTTTAGATACCTACCTACAATTAAATTAAATTGCAGCATCTCTTGACCAAGTTATGGCCCCCTCTCTTCCATTCACCACAAATATCTTCAGGATAGGGCCCCCGTGGGACAGCTATCATTTCTTGAAATTGTTTCGTCTATAAAAGTAAGAGAATTTCATAGGATCAGCTCAACCATAAGGTTTAAAATTTCTAGAATCCATAGTTTAGCAAAGAATACAATTTGATTTCATTTCATTTTAAAGTGCTTTCCCCTGAATTAAAAATAATGTCAAATTTTTTCCAGAATAAAAATAATATTTTAACAGTGAATTAATAAAATAATTTTAAAAAAATTCCTTGGAAACAAGGATTGGTTCCTGGGATATTAGGAGAATATCCCAGGAATAATCAATCTGTTATTTTTTCCAAGATACTGGTTTATAATTTACTTTGACTATAAATTCTTTCATGCTTCTTGGTCAAAACTAGCTATATAATACCTACCAATAAATTACCACAAATTAACTATGCAGCATATTTCATAGAAATAATGAATTCAATTCCACATAAATCAACCAAACACAACAGAAAGAAAGCAAGCAAAAGCTCGTAAATAAAAACTAAGAAACGTAACACTCTGTTACACAGAAAAATTGGCGGTAATGAACAGCTGATAGGGAGTAGTATTTCTCGTCTCTGGATAATACTTAATTATGCATTGAATCAATGAAGTAAAGTATCTCTCGTTCATTAAAGTAATGAGGTAATTTAATCTTTATCCATTCATTGATGCGGTGAATAGATTTAATGGTTATTCTATTATTTGAATAAATAAATTAACTTCTACTGATATATACAATTATTTTTTATTTTTTAATGAGAAAAATTTATAATTGCTTTTAATTTTTCATAATTATTATTTGTATATATAACTTAATTCAATAATTCAATCGTATTTATTTAATTCTAATTCATATACATATTTTTCAAATAGCTTAATACCTATTTCTTAATATAACTTTTGACTTTTAATATTCATTAATTTATGTGAGGAAACACAACCATTATTATTATACTATAATCTATATTATAATAAGATCCACGTCTGTCTGTCTGTCCGTGTGTCACACTTTTATTAAGAAATACATATTAAATAAAAAACATATCTTGACTGCGGGCTACAATAATATTGACACTAAAATTAAAAAAAAATTAATTTATAATTCGGCTTTTGAAAATTTGTTTCGTTTAATCAGAATATGTTTATTCATCCATAATACACACTTGGGATCTCTCCCATTTGACGACCCTACCAGATCTAATTTAATTTTTTTATATGTGTTTTTGTCCATAGAATTTGAAAATCAAAATTGTTTTTTGTAGAAACTAATAGTTTTTGAGATATGAGGGTTTAAAGTTATTTATTTCCTTTGTATTACTGCAGTATTGAGAACTTTGAAAAAACTCGTGTTTTCATTGAAATTACTTAATTTTACATGAAACTATAATGCATGTAGTTTGTTGTATCCGCTGGTCATATATCGAATATATTTCCAGTTTCCGTGATATTTTCAATTTATTACTTCAATGCTGATATATGTGTAATGGGGGCGTGCCGCCCTCCATACCCTTCTGCCAGGTCATTAAACAACCATGAAGTGTGCAGTACAACAAACTAGCGGATACAACAAACTACATTACGGCTATCTTTGACCAAAATTGGCCAAAAAGTGTGAAAACACGATTTTTTCAAAGTTCCCAATCCTTCAGTAATACATAGGAAATAAATGACTTTAAGCACTCAAATCTCAAAAATTATTAGTTTCTACAAAAAACAGTTTTGATTTTCGGATTCCATGGACAAAAATACATATAAAAAAATAATTTGAATTATATTTTGCGGGGGTCGGCGAATGGGAAAGACCCACACTTGCATTAGAATAAATTTTAGATTCATTAACAGGTACTGTACTAGTAATCAATAATTTTGTGACCCTAGTTATCACATTGATTGGTTTTAGCTTTACCCACACAATAAAATGAACCACTTTATTCAATGACAATAAAAAACCAGGGACTAAGTATATAGACAAACTGGACTTGTTTCAAAAGGGCTGAGTCACCTTTTTTTTACGATAGGTAAGTGTTTCACTTCAATTCCTTCGAACTTACAATTTTATTTGAAGAGCAGCAAGCGAGGCAAGTAAAACGCAATTAAGTTATTTTCTGTGGGGAAAGTTTACTAAATTATACGAGATATCAGTACGCTAGCAGGACACGTGGAATTTCAATGGAGTGAGAGATATATTTAGGAAAGTGCACAGAATCATTGCTGAATAGAAAAGAAATTAGAAATTTGGATGACAATATAATCCGTAATATACTTTATACAATACCGGAAAAATCCAAAATATACTAATCTGGATAACCAAGATCTCGTGATAAGTAATTTTTATTTTTCCGTTTTTTTTTGTATCAGAATTTTTTTCTGATTTATTGTATATATCTGTTATCCAGCTTGTTCTGTTCTCCGAATTTCTGCAGTCCGTATTTTTCTTTTACCTTAGACGAATTAATTCTTCAACATGAGTTTGATAATAGAGTTAAATCGTATATTATTCGCTTAATTGTATCTTAAATGTTAAATCGTAACATCATTCGAGCAACAAACAGACCTAATCATCGACAGCCAAATACACATCCAAATATTTTCATGACTTTAAATCTGGATTTAAAGAATTGGATAATTCATCACGGAGATTGAACAGTATCAGATTTTAAATAAAATTAGGGTTTGTAGAATAATAGTTACAATATTAGTTAACCAGTAAAAGAATTATTTGAAAGCGGGATGGATATACCAACTAACTAATAACTAACTAAGACTAACTATCTAAGGAAGGAACACACATTACTATTAGGTATACTAGTGTATTTGCCCGTTAAAAACAATGGGTGCAGTTTGCCACAATTCCAAACATTATACCCATTCTTTCTTTTCTGAAAAAGAAGCCAAATCAGAGGGAATTTGTATTTATAACGGTAAAAATAGAATTCTGTGCTCTGAAAAATTGTTATGAACGCATCGAAATTCAAGCATAATATTCTGATTTTATTTCAATGGAAAATTGCATTATATATTTATTTTCAAGTGTTCTTGAAATATATTATATATATAATTTTCTTTATGATTAGTCCACAATAATTACAATTAACTTATCATTATGTACATTTTTATATGGAGTTATTAAGTAATTTTGAAATAAATATCATACGTATTAAGTATATCTAATATTCAATTAGATATAATATAATATTTTTTCAAAATAAAAGTCATCTACTCATCAAACATTAATAAGTTATCATAATATATAAGATATTTTTGAATATATTGCATAGAAAAGGGAAATTTTTCGAATCGGAAAAATAATGTAACTTAAATGTTGACCCCACGACCCCTAAAAATATAGATTCTCTTTTAAATGAAAATATAGTTTCTTAAAAAAATTACGATAATGTCTAATATAGTGATATCTTTCTATATAATAAAGACCGATGTTGATATATTTACATATATATTTCGTGTCCCTTTTTCATAAATTAAATAGAAAGAAAATGAAGAATGTTTCTATGATATGCTTGGGAATATAGATTGATATGATATTTAATTTTAATTTTTAATCTATGTTATATCTATGAAATTTAAACACTGTAATCAGTAAATAATTAAATGACACGACACTGTGTGAATTGTTTACTTACACCAATATAAATATCATAGAAAACCCGTTATTTTTTAACGGGAAGTACACTAGTTTCATGATAAAGCACGATCAGTATTTCTCTTGATATTAGTCGATCTGCCGAGAAAAAAAAGTTTCGCCTGGGTTTACATGTTCTAACATCGTACAGCTGAATTAAGAGATTAATAAAGTTAGAAGTTCTTGGCGCTTGAAAGAATTTTATTTACACGATGAAATATTCAAAAGAAAATCAGAGTCAGGGGGCATTGTGAACGACTCGGTTTCAGTTTTTTATCCTTCTTACATGGCGACAGTTAATTGCAGAATTTAATTTAGTTATTTTCATTGTCCGTACTTTTGTAGAAAGAACATCTTCTTTAACTTAACCCAGGTAGCAATGATTCTCGGGCCACTGTTGTCCCAATGTGGTCCCAATATTGCCAATGTTGTCCTATTATTGCCAATGTTGTCCTAATATTGCAAATGTTGTCCTAATATTGCAAATGTTGTCCCAATATTGCCAATATTGTCCCAATATTGCCAATGTTGTCCCAATATTGCCAATGTTGTCCTATTATTGCCAATGTTGTCCTAATATTGCAAATGTTGTCCTAATATTGCAAATGTTGTCCCAATATTGCCAATGTTGTCCCAATATTGTCCTAATATTGCCAATGTTGTTCCAATATTGCAAATGTTGTCCCAATATTGCCAATGTTGTCCTAACATTGCCAATGTTGTCCCAATATTGCCAATGTTGTATTGCCAATGTTGTCCTAATATTGCCAATGTTGTCTCAATATTGCCAATGTTGTCCCAATATTGCCAATGTTGTCCTAATTTTGCCAATGATGTCCTAATATTGCCAATGTTGTCCTAATATTGCAAATGTTGTCCCAATATTGCCAATGTTGTCTCAATATTGTCCTAATATTGCCAATGTTGTCCTAATATTGCCAATGTTGTTCCAATATTGCAAATGTTGTCCCAATATTGCCAATGTTGTCCTAACATTGCCAATGTTGTCCCAATATTGCCAATGTTGTATTGCCAATGTTGTCCTAATATTGCCAATGTTCTCCCAATATTGCCAATGTTGTCCCAATATTGCCAATGTTGTCCTAATTTTGCCAATGTTGTCCTAATATTGCCAATGTTGTCCCAATATTGCCAATGTTGTCCCAATATTGCCAATGTTGTCCCAATATTGCCAATGTTGTCCCAATATTGCCAATGTTGTCCCAATATTGCCAATGTTGTCCCAATATTGCCAATGTTGTCCCAATATAGCCAATGTTGTCCTAATATTGCCAATGTTGTCCTAATATTGTCAATGTTGTCCTAATATTGCCAATGTTGTCCCAATATTACCAATGTTGGCCTAATATTGCCAATGTTGTCCCAATATTGCCAATGTTGTCCCAATATTGCAAATGTTGTCCCAATATTGCCAATGTTGTCCGAGTATTGCCAATGTTGTTCTAATATTGCCAATGTTGTCCCAATATTGCCAATGTTGTCACAATATTGCCAATGTTGTCCCAATATTGCCAATGTTGTCCTAATATTGCCAATGTTGTCCTAATATTGCCAATGTTGTCCTTGTCCCAATATTACCAATATTGTCCCAATATCACCAATGTTGTCCCAATATTGCATAAGTTGTCCCAATATTGGCCCAAGAAACATTGCTACCTGGGAAAATGAAGTTCTGAAATTAATATATTTCTTTTCTATTATTAAAATATGAGTATTTAATTCTAATTCCTCAGTATATTATTACTAAGAATTACTTTAATCAAACAGGCTGTATATAATCGAGAAAATAAAGAGTTTTTCGTACATGATAGTAACTCAATATCGGTACTCGATATAGGTAATAACCGTAGCTCATGGATGCAATAAAGCTACTCTGTGAAAGAACTAAAGATTCCTATAATTTACAAACTATAAAGTGTACCATATGGTCTTATTGCCGATGAAAAATAATATATTCTAGTGATTTCATCTAGCTATGAATTTAAAGTTAAAACATAATTTTTTATTAGATATAATGTAAATAAAATGTAAAAAATCCTAAAACCTGAATAATTATGAAAAATGTATTTTTAACAATGAATAAAAATATATTACATTAATATTCTCAAATCTCTTACCATTACATAAACATTTGCAATAATTAAAAGAAACACATTTAACTATATCGTTATATATGAAAAACAAAAATGTTATTTCATATCTGTCCCAAATATTTACAGGCCTTCACGTATAAATAATTTACTACTAAAAGATGTTTCCCGAGATTTTCAAACAGAGATTCGAGGCTACAGAGATCGTTGGATAATGAACCACCTCCCAAATAACCTGACTGGTTACTTCTTTATGGTAGTCATTAACGGAGAATTAATTCAACTGTAATTGCATTATTGATAATGAAAAGTTAACAATAAACAGACACAACTTCGTTCCAATATTTGGGAGAAGCTGGAACAATGTGACAACGTTGTCCCAATATTGGGACAACGTTGTCCAGAAGCTTTGCTACCTAGATAGATCTTTAAATAATTGGATGAGTCATATACCTATTTCTTTCTGTTAATAAGTTTGGTTTGTATAACCATTACTTCTCATTCCTTAAGTCATTGGGCGATAGAGAATATAATATCCTCTGCCATTGTTGCCGCAGTCAAGTTCTGCTCCACCGATCTATCACTCTGATGTTCACTTCCTGGCAGCCATTGTCTGGTCAAACCATCTGGTCGATTTCACTCTTTTCTCAAACAATGTACCTACTTTGCTCTTTGGAATGAATCAACAGTATAGTATGTATTAACTCTGTTTCTAAAGAATGAGTCACAAATATATATATTTTTTGGTTTCAAATGTATCTGTTCCGCGAGAACCATTATAGTCGAACGTGCGTTAACACCTTCATTTTATCATTTTGAAATCAAATACTGATATATGTGTATAGGGGGGGGGGCGTGTCACCCCCCGAACCCCCTTGAATTATTACTGTCTTTAAACTAACTTTCAGCAAAATGTGACTAAAATATTTGATTTAGTTGAATACTGTGACGTGACCGCAAGCAGGTGGAGTGCCGACTGAAACACACACAATTCGTCAGTGTGAAATTAACCGGCATGGTGCGCGTACTGAGTCAGCACTTAGGAATATCTGATTGCATTGTGAACAAAGTGAAAATTTAGTGAAGTAGATAATAATTAAGTGTTAGTGCATTGTGAACAATTAAGTGATGTGTTAGTGTAATACACGTGATTCCAGTAGTGTACCCCTACGTGCTTCAATACCACACTTAAATTAGCGTTACGGCTGGTAATGACGGTAGAGGATGAAATTAAACGAATACAGCTGCTGCTTGCGCGATATTAGGTGAGTTATACTGTAAATAGCTATTCATTCAGATAAACATTTAAAATCTATATGTAGTAAACTTACAATCAAATAAAGATTTTAGACGCATCTACATCTTAATTCTGATAGAAAAAAGAACATTGTTATTTTAAACTCATTAGCCTACTTTGCTATATTGAATCTATTTTCTTATAAGGAAGATTTGTAATAATTTAATAATACATTTTAGATAGTACCATTTTTATAAATGGTTGAACTGTTTTAGATCGTACCATTTTTATATATGGTAGAACTATTTTAGATAGTACCATTTTAGATATGGTAGAACTATTTTAGATGGTACCATTTTAGATATGGTAGAACTATTTTAGATAGTACCATTTTAGATAGTACCATTTTTATAAATGGTTGAACTATTTTAGATAGTACCGTTACAATATTTTTTAAATTGTGGTAAAGGTTACAGAATAACTTTATAATACAAGAATAATTCAGTTGAAAGTCCTGAATAGTAAAGTAGCTCGTCTGTGCAAGAATATATAAACATTATTGAATTCGTTAACCTCTTCCTTTTAAGGTTAAATAATGGATATATTTAGGTAGGGTTCTGATCTACATGTAGGTAGTTAGTTGAAGAAATTTTAATGTAGATTTTAAATTAAAATAAATTTAATGACATTTATGTTTACTCTTTATTCAAGTTTCTACCATATGCGATTCATTTAAATTTGAATATTTTTAATATATATTCGAGACTTTACGTTCTAGGGCGATTTCACTTTACAAGAACTTATAAGTTTAATGAACCTAAATTTCGAGTTAAAAAAGAAGAATAAGCTATTGTATATATGAAAATTCGACTTTTAATAAAAACCCTTAATTTTTAAATGAACTTTTGCATGTCTAATTCTAGATTTATGTACTATATTAATAAAAGGTACTATATTAATAAAAGGTACTATATTAATAAAAGGTACTATATTAATGAATAATATATTAATTTTATGCAGTCAATAGCTGTGTCGACTTTTTAAATGTAAAAAAAAATCCCGAGCAATTTACAATATCGAACATTCTTCTTTTTTTAATTTCATAGATTGATGCACTCCTATAAAAACATTTCAATAAAAAATAACAAACATTCAATATTATTCATTCCACAATATTCTGTTTCAATGTGAATCAATTTAATTCTATGAACAAAATATCTGACTGTATGTGGAATTCATATTCTGTACAACTGAATAACTTTAAAATGATAGTTCAGTTGAATGAGTCCTCGTGAAACTTTGTGACTAATTTGCTATTGTGAAACAAAGCAGACAGTTTCATGGTATTTAATGTTAAAACAGTTAAATTATTCTAAGAAAAAACATAGAAATATTTATAATATCGAAGAAGTATGAGGTACAAACCGAATATATAATTTTCTATAAATCTATTTCTTCAATTAGCAGTTGTCGATATTTCAATCGAATTATAATTCAAACGTAGTTTTGTCAACATTCTTCAATGATAAACAGTACTTTATTGAGGAAACTGTATTTAACTTATATTTTCCTCACTGTAGAACTATACATGTATCTTCATTTTTTAATGAAATGAGATATTTGAAGCTTTTATACATTAAAGAATGGTTAAGAATATAAAAATATTCAAATTACGTATTCCAAATGTAAAACTTGACAATTCAAAAAGTAGAAATGGTCAATTCAAAATGTGAAAATGGACATTTCAAAATGTAAAACTCGACTATTCAAAAACAATTCTTTCGCTCTAACTTCAATGTATAATAATTACAATTAAATACACTTGAAAACAAATATAAATTTATTCAAATTCAAGGGGAACCATAGCAACAAAATTCAAATCCACACGCAGGTTCACATCAAGAGAACAAGAATGAAAATACTAGGAATCTTGATAATATAACTGGAATCCAATCACGGTGGAGATGCTGAAGGATTAAGATCAAACTACTCCCATCAGATTTATCTCCAGAGATAAGCCTCTTGGATTTCCTTCTCCATATTACCTCCGTGACTTACATTCTAAACTGTTTTTACTCACTGAAACAAAAATACTGATATACGTACAGTGAAAAATATATATTTTATAATTTTTTGTTTTCTGTTTATTGGAAAGCTAGAAAAACAATTAGAAAGTAAGGGCTAAAAGTAATACTCTTCATAAATAAGAAGCACGTCCTTTTTGCTAGTGCTTATGGAATAAATAGACCAAGAAATAATAGACTAACAATTGCCCAATAGACCAAGTATGGGCTAACAGGACTTCATTTTATTTTATTTTTTTATCTTTTGTAATTTTGATGCATATGTGTATCTTTAAATCTCTATCATATTATCATTAACAAATAAGGTATTAATGAAATGAATAAAAACTATAAAAAGGCATAGTACTATATACGTGGTTTGAATTTTTTTAAAGTTCATTTAATCAATTATTTGACATAAGCAAATTGGTAACATTTCAAATATTGATTGATATGCATAAAATCGTTTATATATTACAGATCTACATATAATTCTCTGTAAATAGAGTACATTATGATTATCATATGTTTTTAAAATATGTATATTACTATATGTCAAAGATTAAAACATATTGAACTTACAGTTACTTTAATTGCAGATTAATTTAAAGAATTTTTGAATTTTATTCTATTCACCCAATATAATCCTTTCATTCTAATTCATTTCTATATAATTTGGCTCTAAGTAAATTCCTCAACTGAAAGTATCACTGGAAAATTTCACCAATGTAAATTCCACTGTATAATACTGGTTTTAATTTACTTTAAGTATAAAAAAGTATCAAACTGGATAAGAACATTGAGCTAAGCAAACAACTGCTTCGTTGAACAATTCATTATCAAACTAGTGTACTGCCCGTTAAAAATAACGGGTCTTCAAAAGTAATTCATTACCTGTTCTTAAGTTATTTTTAGTGATTTAAAAACAATTAAGATTTATTTTCCTGAATAACCTGATACTATAAATTATTATTAGATGATATTTATATATAGAAATTGAATTAACTCATAAAAATTTTAATTTGATGTCAATATATCAAGCCATTGTAAGTAGAGATTATATGTAATTATGTATATAAACATACATCCCTTTTATTATACATAATTTATGAGTATACATTTTTTAACTATGAAATTTTCAACTGTAATTTAAATCAGAACCATGATGATAAAATGATGACAAAATCAGTGCTCTGTGTGAAAGCATAACCTCTAGTTATCAATTATACAGTTATTCTATTTCTGAATATTTTTCGTGATTCGTCTTACTTGATATTATAGTAATAAGTCAAATTTAATATACCTTATCTGTATTCTTTACGTTAAATTTATATTAATTATAATTTAAAAAAATATATAAATAAAAATTTAGCTATGAATCGTAATCATGACTAACGAATAATTGTGACTCTTTATTATTTTACTCAACATAACTAGTGAACAGAAATGAAAATATAAAAATTGTGCTCACATTTAATGCCTGTGGCTTAATGGATTCGGCAATCTCCCATTGCCTAAATTGGAAGAATGGCATCAAAGATGAGGAGACCTTTTATTTACTTAGGTTTGAAGGAGTGAATTATTCCCCTGAAAACATACTCTGTTTAATGTTACGCCGACAAAAGATGTAGCACCACCGATAGCTACTTTTGCAATACGATAAAACACTATTTTCGTACTCTTTTCAAAAAGTCGAGTACATTAGTTAATACGGAAAATATTACCATTGTTTAAAGAAGTTTCAAATAAAATAAAAATACAATTCAATATTTTATTTATTAAACTTCAAACAATATTTTCGTACTCTTTTTGAAGTCGAACACATTCAGAAGTTGTAAATAGAAAAATAGGTAAAATTGATAAACATTTTTTGAGCATTTAAAACCTTATTAACTCTATACTTGCTAATATATAAAAAAAACACGTAATACAATTTTTTTTTTCAATTTTCAATTATATAAAATATGTCATTTTTTAATAAAACATTGATTCTAAAGTTAATTCGTTATAAAATTAGTTAGTTTTTTTTTCTCGTTTCATAAAACAAATTCCCATTTCACATGAAAAACACTTATAAGAATTTTATTATGCTCTAAAACTACATAAAAACTAATTATCTTTATTATAATTGCAAAACAACTTTTACATTTTTATAACTGCGTTCATTCAATTTTTCCTTAACATTACCGGTAATCCCCCTCACAACTCTGATATATAAATATTGTTACCGAAATACACTAAATTATTATACAAAAAAAATTCTTTCATGTAACTTTTCCAGACACATTTATTTATATTCCAGAAACACATTTCATATGAAATATTCATTCTATTCCTACCAGTTACCAACGCTATCACACTCAAACCTGTCACTGGATAATATTTATATATTACTACATAATATTTGTATCTTGTTACTCATAAATTCATGCATAGTTCTGGAACACATTTATATTAATACAACTATTCCTGTCCAGTAACTAAAGGGCCGTACACACGCAGGGTTTTTTAAGTCTTTCCACCAGACTTTTTGCTAAGCTCCTCCTACTTTTTCCAACTAGACTTTTGAATCATATGAAAAAAACTATATAATTATTATCTATTTTAGTTAGTATCCATGATACCTGTAGGTATCATGGATACCAACTTAATGAATAATTATATCGTTTTTTCTTATGTTCTCGTGGAAAAAGTAGGAGGAGCTTAGCAAAAAGTCTGGTGGAAAGACTAAAAGAACCTACGTGTGTACGGCCCCTAGAGACTATTACACTTATTCATGTTTTAAAGCTAAGATTTCTGGTATTGGGTGAGGTTGTGAATCCTCAGGATGATAAAAAGGAACCCAATTCCCAAATGGCAGAGTGTGGGATTAGCTCTGGCGATTTCTCAGACCAAGAGATACGTGACCTCTAGTGAGACTGCATGGAAGAGCAGAATGATCTTTTTTATGAATATGACTACTATGAAATAGAAATCCTCTATAATGAAAACTTGTTTAGTGAATGTGAGTCTTGAGTAAGGAAGTAGTTTGTTTAGTGAATAATTTTCCATTTTTCTGCCATATGAATGGCTATTATTTTTCTAAAACGAATGGCTATTTTATGGCCAATTTGTTCACTATGAAGACTACTTCCTTACTCAAGACTCTTCATTCACAGTAGATAATTTCATAATAAACTACTATATTAAATATATAGTTTTTGTATACTATAATCGTTTCTGAATATTTGATGGCGCAACCGTAATTCAACAGTACTGAAGTATTTAATCAATAACTTTCGTCATACCTAATTGAGAATCAATTTCTTTGATTAATGATATTAAAGTTAATGTCATTTTGAGCTGCAAAATTTTTAATGTTATATTTTACAAAACTATCAATGAAAACCTCCTGCATGCAGTAACAATCAATTCGATAAAAACCCTGAATAATGTACTCGCAAAAGTTTTCTTCGTCAGCTTTGAATAATTCTTCCATAGAAAAGAGCATCGCAGTATAAGTTTTCTTCAAGAGAATCAATATTCATAGTAGAATCAAGTCACGTACCTGCCAGTGTTGGCTTGAAATGTTTCAGACGTGTGTTTCCAGGCTGCAGAGCACCAGACTTCCATTTCTCCCAAGTTATTCCTAAAGTTTCAGTAGCAGGATTGTTTCACAGCTTCGACCCCTATTCCAAATACCGTCAGGAGCTGTATTTTCTATTTGCTCTCACAGGAAATCGACAATTTAATTCTTTATTCCATCATTCTGTGTAAAGTGAGAATCACTTTATTATAATAATTCACGTCATAAAAGTATATAAACATATAATTACGTGAATGAATTATACGATAGATATATGATAATGTTGCATTCTTGTTAGTTTTGTAATGCATAACAACTTTACAATGATTATATTTGATTAATATTGAGCGCATATGAAACTATATTTTCATTTAATCTGAAATTAGCAAATTATATAACACAAAAATAGAGCACACATGAATAACCGCAAACAATTACTCATTATCGTTCACTATCATCGACCCGCATAGAACGACTTTTACTTCAACATTTAGCCCTTTACGACCGGAATTAATTTTTAAAAAGTTAAAATTTTAAAAACCACTTCTAATGTGTCTAGTTTGTAATAAATAGTAAATAAATTTACAAATTTATTTTTAAACTTCATTATTTTTTTTACCATGTGACTCGACAGTCAAATTAGGCTCCACACATTCAATTTATCACAGTACATATAGTCCTATATTTTTATGTGACTAATTCGTCACACACGGTCTTAGAGGGCGAATACAGTTCCACTTTGTGATATTGAATATAAATAGTATGGCAATAGCAAGGCCAGCTTAATATCATGTAGTTACGGTTTGACCGTAAATCATCAGTTCTACAATGAATATACCGCTAACATGATTTATGTCATGTTTGTAGGTTGAATGTACTGTCATTTAATGACAACTGGCATGCGAAGGGACTATTGCATATTCATTAGAATGATGGGTGTACATAAATGATTTTCATTTGAATGATGGTTGTACATAAATGATATTCATTCGAATGATGGGTGTATTTAAATCATATTCATTAGAATGATGGGTGTATAAATGATATTCATTAGAATGATGGGTGTATATAAATGATATTCATTAGAATGATGTGTGTACATAAATGATATTCATTAGAATGATGGGTGTATAAATGATATTCATTAGAATGATGGGTGTATATAAATGATATTCATTAGAATGATGGGTGTATATAAATGATATTCATTAGAATGATGGGTGTACATAAATGATATTCATTAGAATGATGGGTGTACATAAATGATATTCATTAGAATGATGGGTGTATAAATGATATTCATTAGAATGATGGGTGTATATAAATGATATTCATTAAAATGATGGGTGTATACAAATAGTATTCATTAGAATGATGGGTGTACATAAATGATATTCATTAGAATGATGAGTGTATAAATGATATTCATTAGAATGATGGGTGTATATAAATGATATTAATTAAAATGATGGGTGTATATAAATGATATTCATTAGAATGATGGGTGTACATAAATGATATTCATTAGAATGATGGGTGTATTTAAATGATATTCATTAGAATGATGGGTGTATTTAAATGATATTCATTAGAATGATGGGTGTACATAAATGGTATTCAATACAATGATGGGTGTATAAATGATATTCATTAGAATGATGGGTGTATATAAATGATATTCATTAAAATGATGGGTGTACATAAATGGTATTCATTAGAATGATGGGTGTATTTAAATCATATTCATTACAATGTACAATAACTTGTAAAGAAATTAATAATATACTCTTATGTTTCCATGAACTATTCACTGAAATTCACTATCTAGTATCAGGATATAATGACTACATAGATAGGGTACATGGTAATCGGCTGATCGAAATCACTTTGACGTGACCGCGTTGTGACCAGAAAATCTTATATTGCATTTATTACAACGTGAATAATATGCTTTGTAGTTATTAAATAGTTCATTTTTAATCTTTGAGGTTCAATTTTATGCCTAAAATAGTAATAATAATATAAGTATATCCACTCAAAAAACTTTTATTATTAAGATATTTTACTTAAATTTATTCCTGGAAAGTCTCTAGTGGACTGGCGTCTCTGTCCACACTTTGAAACATGGGACTAGCTACTTAAACTGAGTCACTACTAAATTTAGTTATTTTCTTATCAATTACTAACTAGGCATTGTATAAATTGTGTTTCCATTATTTTATTTCTTAATTGTTAGGTATTCATAAAATCTAGAGTTTGAAATTTTAATATTATTTTCCGTGTTCATTCAACGACAAGTCTGACCTACCACTTGAAAAATATGAACATGTCCCGTTCAGTTTAGATTTCGTAATTTGATTTTCAATCAAGTTAAGTGAATGTAAATACCTAATGCTCCGTTTTTCCTGTCCCGAATCGAGCATCATTTATTGCTAGATTTTAGGTACAATCAATCAGCTTGTGAAGAGAACAGGTTCAGAACAATAGAAAAAATTAGTATGAAGTATATCCTCAAAAGTGTTGATAAAATGTATCATTAAGGAGTCTTTTTTATAATTTTTAAAGAGAAATATTCTAAATTTAACACGTAATTGAATGAATATTCAGTCGAAACCTTTATTAATTTTCATTTTCATATATTTGTATTGTTTTAATATTGTATATAACATGCATAGAACAAAAACACGAGCATCGAATAGTGAAGTGAATCCAATTTCAAATTTGATAACACATTTCAAAGTTCACAAATTAATATTCCTTTTCATCTCGTAAATGTTGCATTCAATCATACTCAGTCTAGCAATATCTCCATATTGACTTTGTGTCTATTGACAGAGGTGATGATCTTATTTGCTCTACGTCCCCCATCCCTCTCCCCACCCTCTATCTCTCTCTCTCTCTGTGTCTCTATCTCTGATCCTGATATGTTATCGTAGATGCCTTTCACCGTGGATTAGTGTAGAGAGTTTCATGCGTTTTTCCTAACACAGAAATCATCTATATTTTGCTCGGGTCACCCACCCATCTCGCTTTTACTGATGAAACGAAAGGATTTTGGTTTTCTGATCCCCCGTTATCTGAAGATCTCCAGGCAATGCTCCAAGCAAAGGAGGGCAAAAAATATCCTTAGGTATATCAAGAGGTAATTCACTTGCAGAAAAAGGGAGATTGTACTATCCTTTTACAACTTCTTTTGAAGTACTTGGTCCAGTTCTGGTCGCCATTTCTGTGTGCAGATGTTAAGCGACTGGAACATGTACAAGCTCGCGCTACAAAGGTTATAACAGAGATCCGCTCAAAGACTACGCTAGAAAGAAAAGGAAGATTTCGGTCATTTTAGTGTAGAGCAATGGCGAACGAGGCCTCACATCGTGGAAACCTCTAAAATCCTTATGGAATTTTCTGCAGTTGACTCCCATGACTACTTCGTTGGTGCCATAACCCCACACATAACTACGGTTGGAAGGTGGTTCCACCTCTGTTCAACACTGCCCAACTGAAAAATCATGCTAGTGAATGTCCGCATCCTATGGAATAGACTCCCAGCTGAAATTGACAATATTCCATGGGTTGAAACTTTTAAAAGACGACTGGACAGGATTCTCACAGGACTGACTTGATTAGTGAGCCCAGTGCTGGTCTTGACAGGCACCTGACCGGTGTATATTCTGAGTAGGAGCTAGCGTGTGGCTGGCGGTAGGTGCTTTCTGTGCAGTTTCCAGCTTTTACTTTCGCCCACCATAACACCAATTTATCTTCTGATTTTCTATTTAAGGGAAAACCTGGAGCCTTTCCGTGGAAAGAAAGATCAGATCCCACCCTACGTGAACTGACTTCATGCAGCTCTTGCGGTGGAGGCAGTGGTTGGCGTGGGTGACGGACCAAGTCCTGGATAAATCTTGAAGCTGAAAATTATACCCAAACTACTCCAAGTGGGGAATGGATTGAAAAGAGAGGCCACTCTGCTCCTTTCGGGCACTTACTACGTACATGGGCCTCCTTTGGGTGGAGAGTTGTGCCCGTAGAAGATTCCCTCTTCCTTATGATTCTGTGTCATTGATATGAATCCACTGGGTGAACTTATTGATATTCACACTCAATATAATCCAGATAAATCAAAGAGATAGTCACATATATAATATTCAATATAGCAATTTAAAACAGGTGGTTGTACAATTAAATTTAGTATAATGGATATAGCTACGCTGATCCCGATCAAAATTTTATTACCGAGATTCTGCTGAAATCAATTCATGTAAGAGCGCTTGCGTCATACAACATGGGAAACAGAATAATGATATGTTGATTCCCATCTAAGTATAATCTCGAGATGATGTTCATTCCATTGATATACTGACATCCTTCTCAATATATTTGACCTCCTCAGCTCTCACTGAAATGTAATAACCTTGCACAGGTAACCACTTTAACTTTTCAACATAATATAATAGTATTTATGCTTTCAAAATGATTATTCGCATAAAACTGTACATACGATTTTTTTCCAGGAGGTGTTCATGATATAAATGATCTATTAAAACATTGATATTTATTTTATTATTGAGATTCTTGATATATTACTATTTATCCAAGATTTAACCTACATACAAGAAAGAAATAGGATAAAATCCAATTTCTACTACGTTATTTCTAATTATATTTTTTTTAGATATTCAACTGTAAATTCATTAATTAATTCTGAACCAAAGAAAACACCAGTTAATTAATCAACACAAAAGTTCATTTTCATTCGACAAGTGACATGAATTTTTATTTTCCAGAGGTGAGTACCTTGCCTGATTCACAAGCAAAAGGGGTGAACTATTGATCTGCCAAATGATAATACGTATTTTTGAAGTCGTTTGCTGTTTCTCTTGAGTCCTCTTCACTCTGAAAGTTCAATGTCTTCTCTAGTTAAATATTGAACATCTCTCAGGTTTTGCTCTACTCACCGAATGGAGAAGTCAGAAAAGAGTTTGTTCATCAATGAATCAAAAGGATTTTACTTAATTGGGTGATGTGAAATGTCAAATTAATTAATGTATCACTCATTTTTATTATATCATTCACATTTTATTAAAAAAATAGAATTTCTGACTCATTATGTAATTACAAAAAATTATTAACTGCTCATTGAAACAAATTCAAATTATAATGATTAAGCTATATTTATTAGAATATATTTCGAATATATTTTATTTATAGTACTCAATTGATGTAATTGTTCGATATGCAAAATACATTTTTATCTGTCTCCAGTATAAATCTTTGATATGATACGAATAGCAGATATCAAATACATTGCCATTCTTTCCGTCGAATCCATACTGCAGACAATAAAACAGTTCCTGTTACACACATCAGATGCAACCATACGGGTCTACTGGCTATCTCCAGCCTCATGGATTTCTCTCTATTGTCCATCGGAGACAGTGCCATTGGTCTATCAGATGTTATCTCTCTAACGGAAACTATCATATATTTTGAATATTGGTAGCTACTCTAAAAATAGTGAATCAGAAAGTATAAAATGTATGAATGCAATATTGATTGTGTATAAAATTTCTTATTGATTATTGTTTTAATTGCTTATAGTAGGTACTACATCATGTGTAATATTCATGGAATTGTATAACATAATAATTTAAAGATTTACTCGAAAAATTTAGGTAAACAAACAAGACGAATTATTATTGTACAGTACAAAATATGAAACAATCAGCTTCACTATCATGATGCTTTAACAATCTGAATTGAATAAAAATGAATACTAAATTTCATTCTTCAAAGATATATATTCTACTGGATGATTCTCAGTTCTTTCGAGTGCTAAAAGTTCATACATATCTTTTGCCCAGAGGAAGAAAAACTTGAAAAAAAAAGATTACTTTTGTTCCTCCGGAGAAAATTAGTTAATTATCCAGACAGAATTTTCGAGTTCAGTGGAACAGTTCGTGAATAGTTCAGACAACTCTGCTAAATCTTTGGTTCTCGGAACTCCAAAACACATCACCTTCTTTTAGATAACTTAATTAATTGTTTATTTCACTTCAGTAAAAAAAAAATGCATTTGATAGTGAATATTCTGTGATTTATCTAATTTAGGTATTTAGAAGATTTAAATCTAATTTATCTTTAATATTGGAAAATTAGTGGATTTTACTTTTTTCTCCGGACATACAGAATAGGTTCACTGAATTAATTGTATAAATGTGTAATAATCATAATTAAATTGTATAATATTGCCTTTTAAATAATATTATAAACATTTAACAACGAAAAATATATTTAAATAATAATTAATGTCCTTAATATTGAAGAACACGATTTGAGCATAAAATACTCTAAATCTCAGTTTATATACCATTTCATACATTATTTCAAGATCAACATCTTGAATAAACCCTATTCTTTATATCTTCTATATTTACTTTCCATTCAATATCTTCGAATCCATAAATTTGTTTCTTCTTATATTAATATTAACAAAAAATGTGGAACCTATTCCATATCATTAGATACATTTCTGTACCATATTTCCTTCTAATTAAAAGACATATCTAATTTCAGTGGTCAGGGTAAAAAAATTATCGGCTAAAAATAGAACAGTGTTACCTAGCAGGTTCAAACTAACTCATTTAATTACCTTTTTATTTAATTTAAAGGCAATATTTTTCCAATTAAAAACTAAGGGATGAATTTCTCTATGAAATTAATAAATGAAATTCAATAGTTATCTACCAAACTAATAATATACAGCTGTAGATATGGATTTTGTTATCTATAATTTTTTATTGATCGACGATGTATTACAATTTCTTTTATTATACGATCATTTGCGACGAAATTATAAATTTATTAATTATAATGCATCATCTCAACCGTAAAGTTTTACATGAATTTAACTAAAAAGTATTTAATTCAACAGTGAATGATATTAGAGTTTTTCAGTACCTTACTACCAAATACCTTTTCCCCTCACAAAGAGAAGAGAACAAGTTCTGGTGTAGCCGCAGTAGATGTGACCCAGTTATATCTATTAAGGATTCTTCACACATGTCAGTGACGTCTGCGGTCCGACTCCTCTCAGTGCTTCAGTATCAGTGAAAGAAAAAATATAGCATTACTTTAATTTCAACAGACACGTTCACTCACTACCGGCTTCTCTCAGTACAAAAAAATCACTAAGAGGAGTCGTACCGGACGGAAACTTAACATGTGTGAACAAGCCTTTATATGACCCCACCATAATTTGCTTCTGGGTAGCCACTCTTCATTTCTATTTATGAACACGATCGAACTGCATTTCTTGCCAACTGTTTTCCCTCCCACCTCACAATTTCCAATTTTCCGATATTTTTTATCACTTTGAAGGAGTCCCGATGGAGTTTGCAGGAGTAGTTTGGACACAAAACCAATTCCACGGCGATACACATCTGATGTTCCCACGAAACATCTACACACGTCTTAATGGATGATTAACTCTTTGAATCGGCTATGAAATTTTATTTACTCTATCTTTACAATGAGAAAACGTGTTTTACTCCTGGCATGAAAGAACATTTTCTTGTAATTTCTACATACAAACCAATTGGAAGGAAAATACTAGCGAAAGTTGTGTTTTATCTCTAATCATTTTGTAGCTTTTTAAAATGTGTATCCTGAGGCCACGAAGAAAAGAACATTTACTTAATAGCGAGTCATTTTCATTCTGTGTATTACCATTTTACCAAAATAAACACTGAGAAGGATTGTGGATACATAAGTAATTACAAAAAGTCGTAACAACCATTATACACATACTGCCTAGGACATTAACCTCCGCATCTGCGAAAGTGAAAAAAGGTTGTAAATTATACTGCAACAATTCTACGTCAAAGTTCTCGAAAGTGTGAATAATTAGGCAAGTTCAGATCTGCCTCGTCTACTTCAAATGGCACTATTTACACTGATCTTCTCTATCGCTGTCTTCTCAATCATTCTAATGCACCGAAAGTATGCCAGGAAGTTTAAAGTCTATGGACAAAGTTCTCCTCCGTCAAGGAAACGCATTGTGCCAAGTTAGGCTTTAGATCTTACTGGAGAAGATATATTATAGAGATACTTACCGTTAAATATATTCATCGTATATATTATATATATTCTAATAGTGAAAATCATTTAGTTTATTTAAAAATCTATAGTTCTCTCAATATCAGATGTTGATACAGTATAAATTATTGACTGATACAATTATTAAGTCCCTTCACGTTATTTCATAGAAAAACTATATAACAATTTACCAACAATCCAATTGATTAAATTTACATTCTGAAAACGTCAAATTAACTAGCGACTCGCTAGGTTTTAATAAGACACGCTTAATTGATATATATATATATATATATATATATAT
>CANNZV010002301.1:104460-152289 GCA_947561585.1 Caprella mutica | reverse complement strand
GTCATTGTAACACCCATTCATAAATCCGATTGAGAATTCAAATGATAAATCGCATCCCTATTGATATTATTAATATAGTTAGACTTAATTGCAAAATGGAATTCAGACAGCGGGAATTCCAAAGGGAATAACTTGGGTTTGCAAATTTTCCAACCCCTAAAAATATCTCCAAATCAAATAACCTGAGTGGATTTTAGTTCAAATAGAAAGTGCTGACATTGCATTCTCATCCTCAGCGTGATGAATTTTAGACGCAATAAAACTAGAGTGCAGTGAAAGAGCTGCAGTTCTATTAATTGGATCAATCTCATTCTTGTGGCAATGCTCATATATTCACCTTTATTTGATAACACTAGTTTTAGCTAGTTTAGTACTTTTATCATGTTTTTATTTAGATTGATGTATACATTTTAATGTTCCACAAATTTGTAACTTTTCTGGATCAAAATAAATAATAAAATAATACTCCCAGGTAGCAATGATTATCGGGCCAATGTTGTCCCAATATTGCCAATGTTGTCCCAATATTGCATTGTTGTCCCAAGATTGCCAATGTTGTCCCAATATTACCTATGTTGTCCCAATATTGCCAAGTTGTTGCAATATTGCTAATGTTGTCCCAATATTCCCAAATTTGTCCCAATATTGACAATGTTGTCCCAATATTGCCAATGTTGTCCCAATATTTCCAATGTTGTCCCAATATTGCCAATGTTGTCTCAATATTGTCTCAATATTGCCAATGTTGTCCCAATATGGGTCCAAGAAATATTGCAACCTGTGCTTGTTTCTGATCACCGACACAGAGTAGATTATGAAACGTCACTCAAATGAATAGAATTTAAATAGCAAACTATGTTTCCTTTGATATTTTCGATATTTGAAGCTTGATAATATGTGTTTATGTATTCATTTGAAGTTCAAATATTCTGCTACTTCGTATAATCTATTTCATAATATAACATACAAAATTAAAGTCGCTCTACATATTATAATAGTGGAGCTCTATAAATTGACTGATTTTAGTGAGACGAAAATAACGCTCTATAAAGAAATAAAATATTAATTCATTTTGTGATAAATCGGTGTAATAGTTTGAATTAAATTCATGTTTGAGCGTAATTTATTACTCTATAATTAGAAGTTTACTGCTCATTTTGTACTAATGCTTCAAAATTATCATTACTATTTAAAGATATAAATGGATCTTTAAATTGAATTCAGTTCAAAACGAGAATAAAACGAAAGAAGGAAAACATAAACATTAAACAGCTGAACAATAATTTTTTGCCAGTATCTAAATAGGTCCATATTTAAATTTAAGGCAACAATTGTTGCTAAGGTGATTTGTTAGATGGAAATTATTATAAAATATTAAACATAAGAGGCTACAAACACTCTCCCTATGACAGGTCGACAACATATATGCCCCATATTCATGAGCTCAATCTTCGTCTACTTTGCTGCCTCACTGAAGTTAGCCAAATTTTGCGGTTTATCAAGAAAGTTAGTGGAAAATTTGAAATATGGCTGTTATGCGGCGAAATATTTGTCAAGGATCTTATAAAGATTTGAATAATTTATGCCTTGCGAAAACTAAAGACTTATTTTCATTCTGAAATATAATATGACTTTGTGAAAATACAGTACGATAAGACAAGAAATATTTACTTTTTTCAATTGAAAATGATGTTATATTTTCAATCAATAATGATCACGAATAAACTGTAGAATTATTGTTTATTAGTATTGGTTTAGTAATGATACTAAAACTAATCTTTACGATTAGGACTTAAAGGAACAAAATGGTTCTCTCTTTTTATCCTCTAACTATAAAAAAATAAACATTTATTCCTCACGAATTCAAAATATGCGTCAACAGAATTGGTTCAGATTTTTTTTTTCAAAATTAGGAACCAAAACGCTGTAAATTCGCTTTCTATTAATTTAACCGTGATTAATTGAATGGGCGGTAAAAATGCGGAAATTATTTGCTTGTTAAGAATGGGCTAAAGGAGCACATTATTGTCTGATATCAATGATATCAAGGTTTTGCTAGAAATTAAAACTTTGAAAATTCAGTCAACATAATTATTGTTCTTCATATGAACTAAATTAACATTATCACAACTCTATTGTCAATGAAATTTCTTCCAAATGCAGTAATTGAAGCTAATTCATTAAAGAGTGCGTGACGTTTTCCTCTTCTTATAGCTATTTACGATGAGATCCATGATTGTGAATGAATAAAAATTGTTGAGCGATTCTTAATTTGGATGCACATTATTTTCATTAGTAAATTTTATTTTCATTTTTACATAATAACTTTCAATTCCATGGAAATATAAAACAAAGACGACAAAATAAATGAATTCCGCTTAAAACATTACTTTCCGCAATTTGTGAAGGTTATAACTAAATTACATGGTGGCTGCAGTTCGACATATGAATATACATTTTGTATAAGACTTTCGCAAAATGTCCGTTTGGTCAAATTAACGTTCGATCAATAATTGTCTTTCTGCGAAATGTTCGTTCGGCCAAGAATTGTCCTTCGGGCAAATGTCACTCGGCCAACTGTCCGCACACGAAGTAGGTCAATAATTACTTAAATAATTTGATCAATGAAAAGCTTAACTTTTTGAATTTGTCATAATTTTCACAATTTATTCAATAAATATTGTTTCTTGCACTGAAAAATACAATTAATGAATATTAATCATAGAATGAATGAAGATATCCACTAGAAGCTTGAAAATATTTCAGCATTCCATGTGATGCACTTAGAATTATTTATCTAGAGAAATTAACACTAAAGTACGTAACTCAGAAATACTTTCAAGCTTTTTATATCGTATAAGTAGTTCAACATTTCAGTTGCTTGTAAGGTAAACATGAAACACCTTGCTGGAAGTTTCAGCCTTTTTTCCAGCGTGTAGGATACAACAGCTCTCCATTCACTTGTCTTTAGGGATCATTTTAATTGGAATTAGCCTAGTTTCCTCCTAACTTTTCTCTTCAAAAGAACAAACAATCAAACAAACAGGCAAACAAGATTACCAGAATTGTAGATAGACAGATAGATTTATTCGCAGTGGCTGCTTCTATTTGTATTCTTTTAATGGCTACATGCTAAAACAATACAACGCGAATTACAATTTGAAATTCTGTAGAAACGAGAACCGTAAATCCTACTAATTGTAACGCCATACATTGTTTCTGCGATTGGAATTCAATAGTACTGTTATCAGAGAACCTTTCAGAATTCTATCTACAATTCAAATGATTGCTGAAGCAAAGATAACATCTTTCATTCATGATACACATTCTCTCTATACTTAAAGGAAACGGTAAGAGGATTAAAACTCATAATGGCTCTCATTCAGGCCGAGTATTTAAAGCATCAGTCTTTGACAAACGAATGTGATTTTTATGACTCACTAAAAGGCTTCATAAGTACGCAATGCTTTTCATAAAACTTTGATATGAGATCAGTAAATTGCATTGAAATAGCGCGGAAGAGTCACCATTATTTGAGGATTATTACTCATTAGCTACCGTAATTCCCATTCTTATGGTGCATATTGGAGCCCTCGTGCAATCAGTCCCGCTCTGTCAGGATGAAGTACCGCTAATTGAAGATAGATTGTGTTTTAACATTCATTTTACCTATGGTTAAATATAAAGATAGCAATATAATATGTAACTATATGTAGCGTCTTTTTCACGCAACGTGTTCAAATAGATAATATTTAATTGCTTCATTTAAGTATTTGAGTGTGAAATATTAACGAAAAATTCGTTAGCATTTCTTAGTATTCTACAATAAACTAAAATAATTAAACCAAGATGACAATTTTATTGCCTGTGATGTTTCAGATGGAGTAAATGTTGTAATTCATTAAAATTAATAATTATCCGTCAACTTTAAGTTACGAAAAAGTATACAAATAATTATATTAATATGGATATATTCATTTTCTTTGATTATCAATTTATAATGTGCAATATTTTCATAGTCAAAGCTAATTTTCTTATCGTATCAACAATTTCTTTTGTGGGCAATATTAAAGGGAAAAGTTGGGAGAAACAGTTTCCAAGAAAGGGTTCAACAAGAAAGTGTCCTGAGACAGGAGGTCCCAGATCACTCCTGATAATTACAGTCCAAAAGTTAATTTGACATTTATTTGAGGTGTTTCCAATTGGCCTAAGTTATAATTGCTTCTTTCGGTCTTTTGGCTCATAATTTCCAGGTGCGCGACGATCTAAAGAAATTTGTGAATTCGAATAATGATCATAGTATTCCAAAGAGAAATTAATATTTAGGCTACTGAAAAGAGAACCCTACCCATCATTTCTATTTCATGAGTTTTTTTTTGTTAATTATTATTTCTAAATTTAATATATAATCATTTTTAATCAGTAAATCCATGTTTGCTGTAAAATTATAAATATTTTTATAACTAAAATAGATAGAATGTATAATTCAAATACCTCACTTGATCAAAATTGGAATTACTCATTTCTCTAAATTTGGTCTACATTTCGGATGACCAAAATCAAGATATTTCCCGGTTGAAATTCTGAACAATTCATTAAATCTAAAACACATTCTACCACAATCTCTGAAGTGAAAACACTGTGCATAATTTATTTGTTTTGCTCAAGTTGCAAGACAAAATAGTACACTGATATCATCAACAACATTGTTGTAAATATAAGCCTTGTTTGCCACAAACAAGTGGCTTCATCACAGATACATGAGGTGATCGAAGTCAATTTTCTGATAATGTGATGGCACGCGAGAAAGCTAGAAACTTGACACAGTTGTTGTTCTCTAAATTGAACTATAATTAGAGACTCAATGATTAGATAAAGCTTAAAGATAGTCGATAGTTAGGTGTAGTATTGCAATGTTCTTCACTGCGATAGAATATGCTAAGCAAAATTAGCATAGTGTAAATTTGATGCAAAACATTTATTTAGTGCTTCAAGGGGCTTATTGAATTTTGTTTATACTTTTCCCCTTTTTATCATTAAATTATGACACTACTGTATTGAAAACACTATTTTTATAAGATTCATTTTAGAATTTATTTAATTAATAGTCAAGCAATTATGTTGGAACCTTTTAGAATTATAATGATTATAGACTATGTAGAGGGAGGATATTTAACTTAAAGGTGTTCTACACACTACAACAAAATATTTCTAGAAATGTTTTTAATTTGCAGAACTAAGGTTATATAACATATTACAGTTAGCAGAAAAGAATTGATCAAAGATTCGTTTCGTAATTAATTATAAAATAGATATTCACACTGATTCTTCACTGTCCGACTTTCTAATAGATTAAAAAGAAGAACAAGTAATGTTTACTAACCATCCCTCGTATATTTAAGCGTAATTAGTTACCTAATATTTATTTCAGGGTTAAGGTATTTAGGTAACGGTATCTATCAATCCTATTTTTTTTTTGTAGTAGGAGGTAAACCTTGCTTTTTCTTTGTTTAGAAAGTCGGAGGGTAGTATAAAACTCGCCCAAACAACTTAAGTTACATGTTATAATATAAGTAGCTATATAGAATTTTAATCGAAGTTGTATGCAGTTATATAATCACTAACCTTTGATCTAATGAATAGAGTGATACAAAATTTATTTAGAGTGAAGGGGCCCCGTAAAATATGGGTGGCTGTAATTTTTTTTCCAATTCACGCATCCGTTGGCGGCTTCGAAAAAACGATGAAAAACCTTATTGCGGAAAAGTGCCTATTTCAGGAAAAGATAAAATGTGAAAGTTTCTTAAGAGTAAATCGATATAATTTCAGTATCCGGATAATGAACAGTTATTTCAAAATATGTTTAAAATATTTGACATTTTTAAGATTATAAATATAGTTATACATATTATGATAAAAATAATGTATTAGGTTTGTTCTCAAAATCTACTTGAAGAAATAGTGGATATTAAAATCAACAAATAGTTATTGTCACTAATATTTCATTAGATTTGAATTTTTTTTTAAATTATATGGAAATATTCATTAGATCAGTGTTTTTTAACTGTGATCGAACGAGTCTCAGGGGCTCAGTGGTTTGGACATTGTGTTCTTGTACAGTAACACAGTAATTTTGGTATGCAAATAATGAATGATATAGTTTGTAGTTTGTAAACTAATACAGATACATCGTCATATATGTAAAAATGTTCTGATTTTGAAGAAAAAAGTGTTTTCTATTTTTGTAACTACAGGTGCTCGATGAATGCACCTATTGAACTTATGATGTTCAGTAACTCCAACAGGGATAAGAACAACTTTATTCGATTTTACATATATTTATACATCAGAGTTGGTCATTTATCCTCGTCCAGTCGAAATAGACAAGAATATTTCGAAGTGTTCATCTGAGCATCATACGGATCTACAAACAATCAATTCAAGAGAGTTAATGAACAGAAAGTATCGACAACAATGGTTTATCAATATACCAAAGTCCTCCATGCAATAGTCCTGATCAAATATGAACCTCTCTGCTATTCCAGATACAATGAATCAACTCCTCAGTCTTAGATTAATTCCCGAGTGATTTATGATTCGATTCCCACCAACACTTTCCAGAAATTGAATGTATGTATTTATGTCCTACTCTGAGAAGAATGGAATATTGGAACACCTCCCGATGGCTCGGCCTATATTGGTTAGTCTTGGACTTTTCGCAAATTGTATTCGCTGTGATATATACTTCTATAGGCAAGATTATCGATTTGGAGAATCGTATTTTGGAGAATAGGTGTACAATATACCCCGGTAGCAATGATTCCCGGGCCAATGTTGTCACAATATTGCCAATGTTGTCCCAATATTGCTAATGTTGTCCCAATATTGCCAATGTTGTTCCAATATTGCCAATGTTGTTCCAATATTGCCAATGTTGTTCCAATATTGCCAATGTTGTCCCAATATTGCTAATGTTGCCAATGTCCCAATGTTGTCCCAATGTTAGCCCAAGAAACATTGCTCCCTGGGTAATTGATCATATATAACAGGCCTCCTAATTTTGATTCGACTGTTACACATAATTGTACAGTCAATAAAAAGTGTATCCATAATGATATTTTGACAATTTACAAATTTCACTGGAAAAAATAAATTTTTGTAATTGTAATGCTTGTAGATATTTTATAATTGGTTTGGCTACACGATGATATATTTGTAATATTTAAAAATAAAAGAAATAAGAATTCTGTGGTTTGAAAAATGAGGAGACACTTTTCTTTGATAGTACATACATAAAATTTGAAAAAATAGGGGATGTTTTTTCACTCTTTACATTTATCATCAATGAAATTCTGTTGGGAGAAAATATTATTCTGCTGTCCTGTCCGAGATTGTAGTATAAATGTATTTTCTTTCAAGAAAAACATTTTGTGATTTCATAATAAAACATTCCTATGTGACAATGACAAGCTTGTTCAAGGAAGGTATTCCATAAAAGTTTGAAAATGGTAAATGTAGTTATTCTTTTTTCATATTTACCTTTGACGATGTCACTCATGCCTATGTGAATATTATAGAGGTTCATATAATATGCAAATTGAAACCACTGTAGAATGCAGAAGGTTATTTGCTCTACAAAACTCAGTTACAGAATAAATTATAAAATTAAATGTGGTAGCCAGGTGATATTAAATTTAGTGGCCAAACAATATTTTCAAACAATAGTAATTAAGAAAAGGAATTTATCCATATGAATATAATCTAAATGCTAACTCATGACCATTATTGAAGAAAGATTGAAATATGTAGTGTAACTTAAAATTCCTATACGAATTCTTCTAAGTATATTCACCTTTTTTCTGAAGTCAAACCCGTTTCCGCCTTTTCATTAGTGTTGTAACTTTTTATCAAAAGACGTTCAATTCTTTCCAATTGCTATAAGATTAAATATGAATGCCTCATAACTTTACATGGTTCAGTAATGAAACTTCCATCAGCGAAAACGTATCATTTGCTAAAAGTTGATACTTACGAGTGAGGAATGATACAGTCTTAGCTTTGCTAAGTGGGAATTGAAATACATGGTATAAAACAATTGAAATTTAATGATAAAAATATGAATTGTCTAGATAAATTTAATGTTGAATTTTGTTTAATAAGACAATATTATTATAATAAAAAAATTCTGATATTAAAAATATATTATCAATTATTTACATGGTATGCGATATATGCAATATATTTGACTCTACTTATATGAAAATAAATGTGAATATGAAATTCTACATTATATTACACTGTTTTCAATTGTCTTTAATACAGCGATTATAATTCTTATATTTAAATATTCAGCTGTTTAACCAATCACATTTAATCGATTAGTAATGTCATCCAAAAAAAAATTATTTTTCATTCAGCTAAAATAAAATGAATATAACTCACAGTACGAGTTAATTCAAAGCGAAAAATTATCTTCAACAGAGAAAATATTTATATCTTTAATAAATTATTATTACAAATTATCTTTAACAAATCTTTAATTATTTTTAACACATTATCTTTATCTTCCATATTACAGAGAAAAAAAATATTTCTTTGTTATTTCTAACTTTCGTCAATTGATTAACATTTATTTCGAAAAATAATTGCTGCTTTGTAACCCTTTACAATTATACCTTAAATATCTCAAAATAGTATAAATATAAATCATTTATATGAAGAGCAACACTTTAGTAGTTAACTGTTGAATCATGTCAATACATTCTAAAAAAAAAATTGGAACGAACTCTCCGCCAGACAATTCACCGCGGTCATTTCACCGTGCGGACAACTCGTTACTTAGAAAATTCGCCGCTATAACAATTTCCCGCGGTCATTTCACCTTGCTGACAACTCGTTACTAAGAAAATTCACCGCTAGGACAATTAACCGCGGACATTTCACCGTGCTGACAACTCGTTACTAAGAAAATTCGCCGCTAGAACAGTTCGCCGCGGTCATTTCACCGTGCTGACAACACGTTACTAAGAAAATTCGCCGCTGGAATAATTCTCGCGGACATTTCACCGTGCGGACAACTCGTTACTAAGAAAATTCGCCGCTAGAACAATTCGCCGCGGACATTTCACCATACGGACAACTCGTTACTAAGAAAATTCGCCGCTAGGACAATTCGCCAGGACAATATTATGTAAATAAATCGCTATTTGTCCAAGCAGCGAGTTGTCCGCGCGGCGAAGTGACCGGCGGCAAGTTGTCCTAGAACTGATATACGTATTGAATTGACTTTCATTATCATTCTGCTTTTAAAAAAAGATGCAAATCGATACAGTTAAAGTTGCAGGAAACAGTTCAAAATTTATGATAATTATGACAATGATCATCAATGAAGTTATTCGTGAATACTATTCACTAAATATGTAAAAATATAATAAGTGATCGAATATATTAAGAGAAGAAATAATCGTTGTGTCTCCAAAGAATAAACTTAATATTAATTTTATCTGCAACAATTCAGTTTACGTAAATATACTCTGACGGTATCGTTTTAAAATTTTATCATATAAGAATGATCGAAATAAATAATAAACTATCAATGAAACAGGAAAACAATTGAATGTATTCTTTACCAATAAAAAATGAAAGAGTATCCGATTATTTGAATATAAACTACTTAACAATATATCCTTTTATTATATTCATTGATATTTTAAAAAATAGGTGCCTTTTTATTTAAATAAACGTCAGTTTACATTTATAGTCATTTAAACAAAGTAACTTCAGCGATGAAGATTAAAATGCAAAGATTTACAAGTTGGTGGATAAACGAGTTTTCGTGGAGTAAATTCTGCCGAATTAGCTCATTAACATTTTTAAGAACATTTTTCAGCGATCGAAATCACTTAGTAGTCTTAAATGAAGAGAAAATAGACGAACTTGAATAATGAGTATTACAATCTATTGTAACCATTCACTGCATTATTTACTTCGACGAATTGTAGGCTGATTTCAATTAAAATAATTTCATATTTTCATAAATTTAATAATTGACCAATTTTTCATGACAGTAGAACAAATTATGAAGATTTTGACGGAGCCACATTAAACATCCAACCGGAATTTCTTCACTGGGTAGCCTGTAACTATCAATGTTGAAGGTTTGAATTTCAGCGATACTAGTGTACGAGTGCCATCAAACATGACGGCACTTTTAATATTTAAACTAATTTTGATGTCATCCAAGCAAATGATTATTTTTATTCCGCGAAAATTTCCATGGGATCCTCTAACAATACTGTAATTAATGGGTTTAAATGTAGATAGATTCCTTACCCGATATGTTCGAATGACTAAGTAAAATTTTCAAATTTTAGTAAATCCCTTTATGATATTTCCACTTCCTCCTCAATTTTATTATACATTTTAATATCATTCACAAGATAGTCAAGATTGAATTCAAAATTCGTCCGTTTGATGTGCAAATGATATTAATATTTTTTTGTTTATTTTTCACTAGGAGGATTGTTTTGACGCGTAGTTGAGGAAAAGCGTTGGCGTTTATAATGGAGAATATTAATTCTTACCAAACTATCAAAGAGCACCTCTGAACAACAACAACTTTTAATTTTAACTTCCAATACTTCACATTTGAAACTGAATTGCTATTCAGAGTTGCAAGGTGTAGCACTTTATCCAAATAATTAATTAACTCCTCTATATTGAAATCCTATATAGTGGAAGTAGTGTCCTGAGTGAGGAAGTAGCCTATATAGCCTATAGTGAATAAATTTTTTTTCGTTTTTTTTTTCATAAAATGGCCATAAAATGTCATTATAATAAATTTTTTTTTTTTTAATAAAGGCCCCCTGCCAGAAGAAGCAAACCTTCTTTAAATAATTAAAAAAAAAAGGTATTATCTTTATTAAGACAATGAACATTAAAAAATGAAAGATAAGCTTCTCTGCTCTACGACCATGGCTCCGACCATCGCCAATGGTAGTGGCCTCCAACCGACTGTGAGGTTTTTTCCTTAAAATATCCTTTATAGTGAATGATGTAGTGTCCTGCATAAAAGAACTACCCCGAATAGTGAACATATTTTCTTTAATTTCCCAAAATTGCTATTAGTTTTCTAAAACAATTGATGTCCATTCAATCGAACTGAAGAAAATTTGTTCAATGGAAATTTTTGTATTCAGAATTCGATCTTAAATATATTTTTTATATTGTATATAACATGTTAAATTGAATAACTAATTAATGGATGAGTAAGTAATTAAGCTAAAGGAACTATCTGTTATAGGTAATTTACACCTTTATTCTTATCGAGCATATTGAATAAAGGGTTTAAACCTTTTAAACTCTTTACTATTAAAATTTAGATAATTCCTAAATAATTCCTACATTATTTCTACATAATTCCAAGATAATTTCTAGATTATTTCTAGATAATTCCTAGATTATTTCTTGATAATTCCTAGATAATTTCTAGATAATTCCTAGATAATTCCTAGATTATTTCTAGATAATTCCTAGATTATTTCTAGACTATTTCTAGATTATTTCAGATAATTCCTAGATAACTCCTAGATTATTTCTAGATAATTTTTACATAATTCCTAGATAACTTCGAGATAATTTGGACATAATTCCTACATAATTCCTAGATACTTTATATATAATTTCTAGCAATTTACCTATCTTTACTATCTACTGGCTATATAACTATACCATGAGGCCTCTACATACTAAGAATATAGAAAGGGTGACTTTTGAAATTTTTAATATTAATGCTAGGATAAAGTCAGTTTCTTTCACTAATATTTTAATCTCGGCATTAAAAATTCTTCTGATTTATTCTGTTGAAAACTAAAGGTCGGAAAGTATAGAATATTGTTCTATGTGATGTACAAAAATGAATCATCGAATGCACGATACAATATTCATAAACACATTTATATATTCATTATATTAACACTATAGGTACACTGGGCATCAAATCTTTTTATTAAATTCATTAATTATAAACCCTCATAAAGAGCTATTTTGATTATTTAATATTCAGTAAATTTCATTTTAGCAGAAGCACATTTAACAATCTCTATTTTTGTTTATACTCCCATTGTTTATTCTTTATTTGAACAAACAAATGAATTATTAATATATCATTTTAAAAGTGCGAGAAGGATGATCTCTGCTTGTTATTTAAATAGGAAAAAAAACAGATTTATTTTTATATCGCAAGAATAAATAGGTATGAATATGATATATTTCATTGATTATTGATAACGAATTTTATTAATTGTTAATTGATTGCTAAATTTATATGAAATACTATATTTTAAAAACGTAATATATATTGTATTGTTTTTTTTAATTTACAAATGGAAAAAATGTATCATTAAAATTTATAATAATTTGCTATAGTATTTTATCATTGAATCTGTGTTCGAATTTATCAATAGGTTTTTGATATGTTTTTGAACTTGGTAAAATTGACTAAATTTGTCGTTCGTTTTACCGCTACTCAATCAACAAAATTGAGTTATTCCGTCTTTTTTTGTCGCATTTTTACGACACTTTTCCGTTTCTAAATTATGGAAACCGAAAAACAACGACTACTAAATTAACTTGACTTCTATTATTATTTGATTAAATCATTCTTATTTTAATTTATGAGATATATTAAATATACCAAATAGAAAAAAATGAAAGTACGTCAATTTTCACTTTTTTATCAACTATAAATAATAATATAGAACTATATAAATTGGTTCATCTTTATGAATTGAATAATATATTTTAAATATATGATTGTTTGAACATAATTTGAAGGTAACAGGTGTTTATATTATATTGACAAAGTCTAATTAATTAGTGTATTGCTTTTGGAATTCAATGTAGTGGACATGTATATTATTTACCTTTGATGCTTCATCAGTCAATAGATTCATTAAAGATGATGATGCATGTACGTAGGGAATACAAATGATACACGTACATGATTTCAAGGGAATTATCCTACATTATCAATGGAATAAACAATCTATACTAATAATTTTCCTCGTGTGTTTATTTATTAATTTATTTATTTGGTGTTCGCTTTTACACGACGGGTATTAAACATGAAGAATGTAACTATGATACGCGCGGGAATATATTAACTTGATATATAAATTCCACTGTTTTTATTTAATTTTTGAATGTATTTTATCTATAAAATAAATTAAACTATGCATAAAATTTAATTTTAATTGAATTCATTAAAAGTAACCTAATAACGGGTAATAATTTGGTATTGATGATGACCTGTTATTTTTAACGGGAAAAGTACACTAGTGATACATGTTTATGAAGCTGGGAATCATCTTGCAAGGTTAGAGGCTTATAGACATTAATTTATTGCAGACCCAGTTTGCTAATGTGCTAACCAAGTAAATAATTTATGATCTGAACTCACGAATGGTATCTCTGAATGTCCGAACAGACAAAATATGTTCAGTGTTTTAAAAATCGAATAAAGAAAGTTTTTTAAAAATCGAATAAAAATATATTGTTTTAAAAACAAATTGAAAATATTGCTCTACAATAAAAATAAAAATAGTGTTATAGAAATATAAAATAGTGTAATAAAAAATTATGTTTTAAAAATAAAAATTAAAAGTTTTTAAAAAATAAAAATTAAAAGTTTTTAAAAATAAAAATTAAAAGTTTTTAAAAAATAAAAATATTGTGTTTTTAGTATGAAAAATAGTGTTTAAAATAAAGGAAGTATAGGAACGTTTGCTCATAGTATTCAAATACTGAGTGTTAATATAATTAAAGAGAGTTTAATTAGTAATTTATAAGGCTTCGATTAGTTCTTGACTCTATGATAACGTTTACTATCCGAGTACTCTGAGTGTCTGGTAACTGGAATGCCATCTAATGTTAAAGTAATATTAAAAGATATAGTTTTAATTATCAAACTAAATATATATCTCATTCCTGAACAGTTAGGTAAAAGTAAATACCAAGGTATACAATAACAAGGTCACATTTAGTCGAAAATAACAGAAACTGTGTCAGGCTCAGTTGCGATATATGAATGCATTGCATATATAGTATAATGCATATGAAACTGTACTGCAATGTATGAACTGGAAATACAGTTCTTTATGGGTGTATGTAGTCACTTTTACTGTTAGGTATTACCGTACTGTTAGTTATGGCCGTACTGTTATGTAGTCCCTTATAGTGTTACATATTACCGTACTGTTATGTAGTCCCTTATAGTGTTACATATTACCGTACTGTTATGTAGTCCCTTATAGTGTTACATATTACCGTACTGTTAGGTAGTCCCTTATAGTGTTACATATTACCGTACTGTTAGGTAGTCCCTTATAGTGTTACATATTACCGTACTGTTAGGTAGTCCCTTATAGTGTTACATATTACCGTACTGTTAGGTAGTCCCTTATAGTGTTACATATTACCGTACTGTTAGGTAGTCCCTTATAGTGTTACATATTACCGTACTGTTATGTAGTCCCTTATAGTGTTACATATTACCGTATTGTTATGTATTACCGTTCTGTTACGTATTACCGTTCTGTTACGTATTACCGTTCTGTTACATATTACCGTTCTGTCAGGTATTACCGTTCTGTTACATATTACCGTTCTGTTACGTATTACCGTTCTGTTACATATTACCGTTCTGTTACGTATTACCGTTCTGTTACATATTACCGTTCTGTCAGGTATTACCGTTCTGTTACATATTACCGTTCTGTTACATATTACCGTTCTGTCAGGTATTACCGTTCTGTTACATATTACCGTTCTGTTACGTATTACCGTTCTGTTACATATTACCGTTCTGTCAGGTATTACCGTTCTGTTACATATTACCGTACTGTTACGTATTACCGTTCTGTTACGTATTACCGTACTGTTACGTATTACCGGACTGTTGCGTATTATAGTACTGTTACGTATTACCGTACAGTTACCTATTACCGTACTGTTACCTATTACCGTACTGTTACGTATTACCGTACAGTTACCTATTACCGTACTGTTACCTATTACCGTACTGTTACGTATTACCGTACAGTTAAATAATTCTTTTTGAGGTGAGTTGTAAAACGATTAAAATAAACACTTATTTTTGACACGTTCTTTCAAGCTACCACGACATTTATATTATAACTCACAAGTGTAAGAACGGTCTGAATGATGTAACTTTCTCAATTTCAATAATTTATTTCTGTTTGATGAACTGACGTTATTAGATAGATAACCTTTTTAAGAAAGAATATGTTTAAAAAATCAAATCATTTTATAGTCTCATGTCCTCTAGGAAGAACTTCCGATGGTCCAAAATCTAAAATATTATGTGGCACAGCCTATAGTTTTTCTATACGCTTTTTATTGCTAGAATATGATTATAGGGACTAAATAAGGACATTATTTGATGTTTCTCTAATATTCTCCCCGAAGGACGTTGGGCGTTGAAGGGCTAAGGACTCGTGATATGATATACCATCCTTCCTTCCTTCCACATCACGCACTCTTGCCACACCCTAAAAGAAAGAAACATGGTGCACTTGCTTCGAGCTGTGACCGTTTGGAAACACTGGATCTTTTCTGAAATCAACAAACACATAGCATAAGAAAAATATTTGTATATATGATATCAATTTTATATTTATTCATATACATACATGATAACCAGGGCTGGGACAATATGCTCTAAAAACTATAGATCCCAAAAATATTATAGACGGAGAGAATTAAACAGTATTGAATGGTTCTACACCAGCGGTATATAGTATTCGATACCATTTCATTTCGTTTCGTCTATGATATTTTTGGGATCTATAGTTTTTAGAGCATATTGTCCCAGCCCTAATGATAACTAACTAATAACTCATAACTAATCTAAATAATATAATAATTTTCTTTCATTTTTACAATTTCATATACTTATTATACTTTATTTCTAATATTAATTAGTATGATGCAATCCCTCATTTGATTTCACCATTTTAATGTAGTTTCTTGTATCCGCTAGTTTGTTGTATGGCACACTTCATGATTGTTTATAATGACTTGTTAAGTGGTTCATGTATAAATTATTTTGTACATGTTTGGTAAGTTGGTAACATTTATACATTTATTTTTCGTATATTTTGCAGTGGTTTGTTGATTCCGAAAAAGATTCGAAACACGTAAAGCCAAAGAAAAGTGATGTACATTGATTTTTGAACTGTTTGCTAATTTAATATGAAGAAACCTTACTAATACAATACTTGTGGTTTTAATATTGCTCTGAGTACAGGAAACAAATCTGTAGTATTTGAAAATAATAGTAAAATGTCAATTAATAATGTAGGAACAAATAATTAATAGCCTCCTCCACTCTAAAATGTTCATTACTTTATTCATTAATTCTAAAGTATCTAGTTATAAAATGACGAACCATTTCAAATTTGGTTATATTATGTGATTAAGGTTATTCAAGTCAAAACAATAACAAGGCAGATACGTATCCATTACCCTATAAAGGTATATTATTATATACTTAAAAAACCTATATGCCTAATTGCCACATACGACAATAATAGAGATAGTTGGTATTCCTTCCTTTTTCTTCTATTTAGTCCTAGAGAGTCGGATCGTGAAGGATATTTTCTTAAATAATTAATCACGTAGCGAATAATTGATCAATTTCTTTTCTGGTAACTTTGTTATGTTATATAACCCTAGATCTACAAATTTAAAGCCTTTATAGAGAAATTTTGATTAATAGTATTTTATATCTAAAAGTGTAAGAATAAACTTTATTCATAGAACTGCTGAAATAGTGATAATTATTGCCATATCATAGATGGTTGAGTTACAATGATTATTTATGGTACTATTATCGTTTTTTGATTATAATTGGTCAATTTCATGGCTTCAATACATAGTTAATATTATTATTATCAGTATTTATTTATTTTCACATGAAACCGACATTTACATTATATTATAAATAATTCCTATTGAAATAACTCAAGTTATGAATATACCATCAATCAGCCTTCATGATTGGATTCTTATTACTCATATAAATATCAAATGTAAGCCTTAAATAATAAAAATAGATTATATCCACATACCAATACAAGTTGTTTGAATATAGAAATAACTTTCTCAATTTGTCATGAATAATATTTGGAAACTGTGTCTGTTTCAACTTCCGTACTCTTGCTTAATATTTAATAAATGAGAATTTATCCTAATAATTTCCCTCGTGTGTTTATTTATTTATTTGGTTTCCGCTTTTACTCGACGGGTATTAAACATGAAGAATGTAACTATGATGCGCACGGGAATATATTGCCTTGATATTTAAATTGACTTATTCAATTTTTGTGTGTATTTTATCTATAAAATATAGTATCAGCTTATACAGAAAAATAAATTTAAATTGCGTTAAATGAGAGAACCTAACAACGGGTAATAAATTACTATTGAAGACCCGTTATTTTTAACAGGCAAATATGTACACTAGTAGTATATAATACTAGTGTACTTGCACGTTGAAAACAACGGGTCTTCAAAACTGAATTATTACCCGTTGTTAGGTTACTTTTAGTGAATTAAGTTACAATTTATGTTTTCTGCACAAACTGATACTTTACTTCATTGATAAAATAAATTTTTAAATTGAATTAAAGCAGTAAAATTTAAATTTCATATCAATATATTCCCGTGCATATCATAGTTACATTCTTCATGTTTAATACCCGTCGGGTAAAAGCGGAAACCAAATAAATAAATAAACACACGAGGGAAATCATTAGGATAGATAATTATTTATTAATGTTCACATTTCGAGACAAGAAATCATCTAAGCATTAGTAATAATATATACCATCCTCATATATCATTCTTCTAATAGATATATAATGAGAAAAAAGAAGTTATATTTTTATCTCAGGTGTATTACATTTTCTTATTAGGTACTGAGATTTTAATAGGAAGTACACATATGTCTTATAACAAGGGTTGTGACAATATGCTTTTAATATCATAGATCTTAAGAATAGCACAGACGAAATGAAATGGTATCGAATACTTTATACCGCTGGTGTAGAACCATTCAATACTCTTTAATTCTCTCAGTCTATAATTTTCAGGATCAATAATTTTAAAAGCGTATTGTCACTTATAACTGATGAAAACTCTTCAGAAAAATAGAAATGTGTTATTAAAATGTTAGAGAGTTATGAACAATATCTTTCCAGTTTCAAGTTGAGAATGAAAATCTTATTCTTTTGATAGTTGGAATCTTAGGTATTTTCATACGGTCATATTTTCATGTCACATCTATCAAAATGATTGATATTATTAAAACCTTCTCCATCCCAGAACTAAGTTTCATGAAGCCAATTTGAAAGAAAAGAAACACCTGAATGTTTTATTATTCATCTCTAATGAACATTTTATAAAGAATAATATATGATATACTATCAGATATTAAGTTACTGCATAATGTGCTATCAGAGAAAAGAGTCACTGTGATGATGTACTGTCAGAGAAAAGAGTCACTGTGATGAAGTACTATCAGAGAAAAGAGTCATTGTGATGATGTACTATCAGAGAAAAGAGTCGCTGTGATGATGTACTGTCAGAGAAAAGAGTCACTGTGATGATGTACTATCAGAGAAAAGAGTCACTGTGATGATGTACTGTCAGAGAAAAGAGTCACTGTGATGATGTACTATCAGAGAAAAGAGTCACTGTGATGATGTACTATCAGAGAAAAGAGTCACTGTGATGATGTACTATCAGAGAAAAGAGTCACTGTGATGATGTACTGTCAGAGAAAAGAGTCACTGTGATGATGTACTATCAGAGAAAAGAGTCACTGTGATGATGTACTGTCAGAGAAAAGAGTCACTGTGATGATGTACTATCAGAGAAAAGAGTCGCTGTGATGATGTACTGTCAGAGAAAAGAGTCACTGTGATGATGTACTGTCAGAGAAAAGAGTCACTGTGATGATGTACTATCAGAGAAAAGAGTCACTGTGATGATGTACTATCAGAGAATAGAGTCACTGTGATGATGTACTGTCAGAGAAAAGAGTCACTGTGATGATGTACTGTCAGAGAAAAGAGTCACTGTGATGATGTACTGTCAGAGAAAAGAGTCTCTGTGATGATGTACTATCAGAGAAAAGAGTCACTGTGATGATGTACTGTCAGAGAAAAGAGTCACTGTGATGATTTACTATCTGAGAAAAGAGTCACTGTGATGATGTGCTGTCAAAGAAAAGAATCACTGTGATGATGTACAATCAGAGAAAAGAGTCACTGTGATGATGTACCATCACACAAAACTGCTGCAACATGAAAATTTTACTACAAATTGCTGTTTTCTAATCGTGTACTCAGAATAATTTTAAAATCTTCACAGTCATTACAGTTTGTATAAATCCCATTGCAAATTTTATATTACAATTTTATATTAGTTTACCATTAACAATCATCTTAGTAACTTTTTCTTTAGCTCATTTATTTATTTAAAAAGAATGGGAAAAACATATAACTACTGATTCAATTGTTTTTGTGTAGAAACTGTGGATACATGACGGAAAATTTTATTATTAGAAAGTAAAAAGATATCAGGGTACTGGGATTATTTGAATTTATTTTTATAAAATATGTACAACAACTATTTCGGGAGTAATATTATAAAAGCGTCCTGAGTTTCGGTTAATATTTAATAAGTTAGTGTTGCAGCAAGGCTTGTAATTATCTGAAAATGGGACACTATAATTACAGTTCATTAAACAGCAGGGATAATTAGGGCGAGTACTTAGCAAGATATTTAATTGTACTCATGGTATCATGCACGCTTTTTGAAGGACTGTAAATACAGTTATTTAAAAGCACCAATTCGATAAGTAAAAACGTTGAATAAAAAGTTAAATTAGTGGTTATATATCTCGAACTAATATTTCTGTAGAATCATACAAAAGCGTTATTATAGTAGTTATATTCTATTAATTCTTTAATATGTTATTTGAATGTATGTTTCATGATTTTTTTTGTTACAAACTGTATAATAATTGATGCATATTTTATAATTTATTCGTATTATTTATACAGAATATCGTTTTTTTTTAAACAATTTTTTAAATTTTTATTTCATATAGAAAATAATTTTCTCCTGAAATGTTCATTCTTTAATATTTTTAGTTCTAGCTCCATCAATATGAATAATACATTGCTGGAAATAATATATTCCTTAATTTTGATATGAATGTTATGAATGAATTATAATATGTATTAAACCTTATACATATTAAATTACTCTCGAAATATAATAGTATACGGATTAATTCACGTATCATATGATAGCATCGCTTGTTCGAATTTACTTTGCTGGCCGTGTTGAAAACTTTTCATCAAAACTAAACATAACTAAAAAAAAACTAAATAGAACTCTGCAAAAGTTAATTAATTCGCTATTTTACAATATTATGATATTAGTGATACACATATTTATTAATTGGCCATTTTTTACTATATTGGTATATAATGATGATATTTATTGTAAAAAAAATGAATATTTCCGAATCGTTTTTAAATTTGAGATTGAGCAAATTATTTATTTTTCTATATTGAATTATATAAGTTTATTTTAATTAATTATGAATGAATAACATTAGTGTTAAATTTTTGTAATCATTGTTAATTTTCGTTTTTACAGGTTAGAGAGAATCCAATTTATTTTCTATATTTATTCATGAAAATATAATGAGATGTTACATACATTAGTAGTCTATGTACAATTTTAATGGTAGGAATATGCGGATATAAGAGAAAATGAAAACCTATATTAAAGGGATAACCATCTTATTCTCACATCGAATACCAAAATATTATTAACAGAGTTAAGAATAAAAGTCATAATGGAGCCGAAGAAGATCAACCCAAGACATATCATTTGCCATATTTTTTTAATATATCAATAACTTTTTAAAGAAAGAATATGTTAAAAAAAAGTTATTTCTTTTTTTTTATTAAGTTTAATGTCCTTTGGGAAGAATTTTGGGTGGTTCGAAATCTAAAATAATTATGTGGCATAGCCTACATTTATTAGTATTGCTAGATAAAGATTAGATGGACTATTTAAGGAAATTGTTTGATGTTTTCCTAATGTCCTCACCATAGGACGGTGGTCAATAACGGGTTAAGTGAGAGAAACCCTCTTAATCTTCTATGGCCCATCATAACTATCCCTCTTAATCTTCTATGGCCCATCATAACTATCCCTCTTAATCTTCTATGGCCCATCATAACTATCCCTCTTAATCTTCTATGGCCCATCATAACTATCCATCTTAATCTTCTATGGCCCATCATAACTATCCCTCTTAATCTTCTATGGCCCATCATAACTATCCATCTTAATCTTCTATGGCCCCACCATAACTATCCCTCTTAATCTTCTATGGCCCCACCATAAGTTTCTCTCCCGGAAATACATTCTCAACAGCTCAAGTCAATCAAAACACGAAAGTTAGTAGCAAAGGACAATTATTAATATATCTATACTGTGACAGCGGCCAAAGTGATTGGAAATGAACGAGAATCCGATTTAGATCATCAACTCTCTGAGAACTCAATCAACTTCAGTGAATTGATATTATGTGCAGAATATTGTTGTTATATGTCTCAAGAGACGATCGAGCTTGTCATTAAACAAAGTTTTAAATTCTTATAATTTAAACTCATTTAGAAACAGTAGAATATTTTAGTATGATGGAAGATTAAATTGGAAAATATTTTAACAAATTTTTTGACAAAAATTAATTCAATAAATTTTTAGAAAAATAATTTATACAAATTTTGTAGGTTACATCTATTGTCATAAATATATATTACTGGAGTAACCCATTAAATAATTCAAAAAAGAGAAGGACAAACATGTCAATAAAGAGAGGAATACATGAAATTAGAAGAGAAATATTACCTACCTATATATCGACATAAATCGATTATTGATTTGTAATTAATTTTAATTAACAAAAATTTTCTGTATGAAATGAAATTCAATAGAATTGTTGAATTTAATCGTTACGTTATTATTGATCATTCCAATCAATAACGTTAGGTTTCACATAATATAGTAAATATAAGATCATCTTTTATAATATATGTTAACACACATTATCCTGAAGAATGAAGACACTCATCTAAACATCGAAGAAAATATAACATCACATTTATAAAACCTCTTCTGTTAAAATTAATGGAAAGAATTTGTTTTCTTAAAAATAAATTTAAAAAAAAGATTCTAGAAAGAAATTTCAAGTTATAAATCATTTCGATTTTTAAAGTTAACATATTAACGTTACAAAATAAAAGTTTTGTAAATAATAACAATAGGTTCATAATTTGTTATTGCTTTCATTTTAGACTAGTACAATACCTGTTATTGAATCTAAATTATATTTGGATGCGAATATGTATTATAAATACACATATTCTGATTAAACAAAAAAAAATCTCATAAGCCAAAAGATAAATTAAATTTTTTAGATTATTAGTGTCAATATTATTGTAGCCCGTAGTCATGATACTGCCACAAGTGATTTGTTTTTCCTTTTAATATGTATTTCTTAATAAAAGTGTGACACACGGACAGACGTGGTTCTCAATATTGTATAGATATATAATAATTTTTTTTTCCTATGAAGATATTATTTTGAAATAGATAAAAGATATGTTTATATAAATCTTTGCATTAAAATATTCAAAGTCAAGTGAATTTTAAAATATAGGAAATTTGATTACCGTGTGCATGATAGTGATTTTATAAAATAAATTTTCTTGAGTTTATATTTGTAACGGCAACATATATTCTAATCAATAATACTGAATAGGAGTTTAATGAAAATGGATAAATTTTTTAAGTTAGAAGAAAATGAAATAATTAAAATTTAATGTCTTTTATTTGATGTTTTATTACACAATAATGCGATGTGGATAATTATTTAAAAATTATTATTAAATTATGAGTATATAAACATATTTCAATTAAATTGAAATTAAATTTTTCCAACGTAAATTACGTCACATCAAAGAATATTGTCGATTCAAAGGATTTAATTTTAATTTAATTTATTATATTAATTGAAATTAATTAACTCTCTTTAATTTCATTTCCATTTGAAAGCCTTTTCTAATTTCGAATTTTCAAAAATCAGTTTTAATTTCGGATGTCAAAACATCACTCGTTTCAAAATTCAATTTATTAAAAATGATGGTTTCTAGAATTACGACTTTAATTCTCAAAATAGAAAACCTAATACTTTTTGGCATGATATATTGTTACCTAGAATAGTTCTTTTGCCGATAGTTCAAATACTGTAGCAATTTAATCTCAATCAAAAATTGTGCGATTTCTCTGCAATCGGCCGATACAATCGTAATAATAGTAAATTGATTACCTTGTTTTGGAGTGAAAAAATAGATAACTTATATGTACCCATAAAACTTATACCGGAATTTCGAGAAATATTATTTTTTATTTAAGATTCCGATTAAAGGGGAATTACATTAATATAACCCTGTAAAAATGATATTCATTAATTGATTGATTCTCATAAAATGTAAAATATTAATTGAATTTTCACCAAAAATGTGAATATTGTATAATTTACCACACTCATTAATTAGGCATATTGTTCAAAATAATTAATGCCGTAACATTAATTAATTAACACTAAGTAAATTATACTAAATATACACAATAATTTAAATACATTTACCTCAGTATACACAAAATCTATAAATATACAGTATTTACAATATAATTTATTTATATATTTATTTCATACAAACATCATTTAATGAATAAATCCATATATATTTTTTACAAAGATTTACGGTATTCTTATTACACATAAATTTGTTTGTTTTATAATTCAAATTCGATTCATACACAAATTTTGCTATTTGAAATAAATCTTTTCAAAAGACCATATAAAATTTAAACTATTAATACTAAATAGATACATCAATCTATATTACAATAAATTTCTTTTAGTACATTTATACAGATATTTTACATCTCCAAAAACCAAGTAGCAAATAATTGATGGACACTTTCAATTACAGATTCTTTGAATCATTAGAAGAATTCGAGGTTTTTCAATTCACGCAATCTCGAACTCATCAAATCATTACCATCTTTAAATTCTTCGTAGGAATTTCGGGAACAGGCTTGCGGAGGGTTCCGTAATTTCAACTGCCTTTGGTCGGAGGTATTTAAAACATGTACGATGATTAGGAGTGCTAGTCCGGCAATGAGAGACGAAAAGCTGCTCTGCAAACTCACTCCACTATCTCCATGTTGCATGGCGGCAGGTCGCTCTTCTGTTTATAAAAATGGAATAATTTAAAGAAAAAACTAATTTTGAAATACTGTAGAACTCCTCTATAGTGGAGTCCACTATAGTGCATGTAGAGTCATGAGTGAGAGAGCTATCCCATATAGTGAATTAATTTTCTTTAGTCTGCCATTATATGCCCATTAGTCTTCTAAACCTGATAGCCATTCATGGCACACTAATGGAAATTTGTTCACTATACAAGATAGAAAGGACTCTACATTCACTATAGAGGAGCTCTACTACATCAATTATTTTAGAATAAATACCTTCATTCTAATATAATATTCAATATATGAAGGAATACGAACGAGAACAAAATAAAGACTTTCAGCAAAGTTATTTTTACTGAGAGGAATACTCTGTTGGTGTTTTTTTTATGGTTTCTGTATATCGAATATAAAAATGAAACCATTCAATATCGAGTTCAATCACCTTTTTAAATAAAATACTACTTAAAAACAAAAAATAAAATTTCCATCAAAATCTTCCTTTAATAGAGATGGAATATTACAGTTCCAAAATATCATTTCAATGTTTTGAATTGGATTCATATTGAATTCCTAATTTAATACGTTCATTTCGATATTGTTCAATAGTTTTTCATTTAATTGCAGAGAGGTATGCGATATCTTTTGGAGAAGGGAATGCAGGATAAACATTACTGAACACACAAATATTAATTTGTTTAATTAAATGGTAATATGATTTAAATAATAATCTCGAAGCTCAAAGTGAGATAACAATTTAGAGAATTAATTTCAAAAATTTCATTAGTTAGAAATATGCAACCTTGTTATTTGAAATGTACGAATTAATGATATAGTTCATATTGGCTTTGAAATAATCGAAGCTTGTTAAACATAAAGTAAGTTAATATTCGAATTAAATAATCAATGGATTGTTTCACTGTGTTGATGTGAAATATTAGGTTTGTCTATTAAAATTTTCACGAAATTTACCCATTTTGTCGCAGTATTCGAACACCAAACGAAATCAAAAGTTTGCCATAGATCTACGTTTAAATTGTGCTAGAGCTAGACACTGTGCAAGATTGATCTCTTTAACAAATTGTAAAATGTTCCTCTACATTTAATACAGCTCGAAAGTAGCTTTTCATTATTATTAAATCTTTTGTTTAAAACTGCAGATAAACCTTAAAGTAACAGTTCATAAACAATGAAAAATATTTTCTTGTTCAAGTTGACCATATAATATCTTAATGAGGTCAGAATTCAATCATTAATGATCTATAAGTGAGCTACAAACAATTTCAAATTGAAAGTCATTTTTTGCCGCTGTCATTTTGAATATAAGCAAAATAAAATTGTTCTAATGGAAAAATATTATCTTTTTGAAAAAATATTTTCAATATCCATCTCTTCTAACATTCTCTTCGTGGTTAAACATCAGCATCAAGAGTGCTGATGTTTCACCACGAAGATTTGATCTGACAAATCGAGCCCTAATTTAACTTGGTGTCGAATATATCCGGCCAAAAAGTAAAAAGAATTAGTGTAAGGGTCACATGAGAGATATCATCTTTAAAACTAACCAAAACGAAAACTATTTTAACTTTCTTCTTCATCTGTATGCTTCTATTCCTAATCTTATTAATTTGACTAATTGGTCTCCTTCTGGGAAATCTTACTAAATTTATGAATTGCAGCACAAGGGAAACGACCATAAAATTTACACATCCTTTTATTTTTCTGAAATTCTGATAATGAAGGTTTTATTATTCGAAAGCTCTAGAAAAATAAAAAGATGAACAGTTGTTCAGTTGTTTCCCTTGTGCTCCACTTCATAATTCAATTAAATGTTAATATGTAATGGTGCATATATTATACGTACCTTTAACAATGTGCACCAAGACAGATGTCGCAATGGCGTTGGAAGGTGCGCAAGTGTAATTGCCAGAATCTTCCTGCTGAGCACCTTTAATTAGAAGACGGGAGGCCTTGCCTCGGTTTCTCATTGTTACCTGCCAGGCAGATAACGAGAATATATTAGTCTGCTGGCTTCACTTAAACAGCAAATATATATTCAGCCTTGAATCAGAAGGTCAAAGTCACAACATTGAGGATATCTATCACCAGATTTTACTCAACAGCTCTTAATGGGAAAATTTGTTGAAGAATTTGAACCTATTCATTCAAATTTAAATTAAGCATGTACTGTACACATAATAGATAGAGGCTTTTAACATAGTGACAATTCATAATACAAACATTAATCAAAATAACAGAGTTTCTGTTAATGGGAAAAGCTGTTTAAGAATGTGTACCTATTTGTTAAAATTAAGCATATCCTGTACACAGAATAGATAGATTCTTCTATCACAGTGACATTTCATATTACAAACATTAATTAGAGACGCGAGGAAACATCAAACGTGAGTCTGACAAAGAAACCTGTTCTAGGAATTTGCTCGATGGATATGACAGGCGAAAATGATAAATTAAATAGTGTACTTAGAGCACACGGTGATGGTACATGATGGTGAAGGTACATGATGGTGATGGTACATGATGGTGATGTATGAGAGCCAACAGGCTACACTTCTTTAATGTACGCAGCGTTTTGTGGTGATAATTCTGCCTCCAATTAGATTTCAAGTGCAATTTAAAAACAAAAAACTCTGATAAAAAAGTAACCAATCTGAAAATTTATCGGGATGTTTTTAATAAGCAAGTTTTTCCATTAAAAAATGTAGACTATGGGATGCTTATCATTGACGAATTAAGAATGAATATTGATCGATTGATCTAATTATTTATCTTCGTTTAATTTGATCATCGATGAGAATTCAGATCGGTGATTATAATTGGGTGAAGTCACGATATTTTCTAAGCCTCTCTATAATCTATTGATAGAGAACCACCTAATGTGTTGAAAAATTAAAAAATTCACTGAAAATATATAGAAATTATCTACAGAAAAGAATTTAAATCAATCATACTTGATTTCCATTGAAGGCTTTCAATAGAAATTAAACTGTGATACCGATTAAATTAGTTCAGGATTATTATATTAAAAGTGAATTAATGTTTCAGCAATCAGCACGAATGAAATAATATTCTTTTGTCTCGTTTTAATGCGTATTATGAAATAATTCTGATTTTGAATTTGATCATTAGGGTACGTTTTGATGATAGCTCATTAATTATAAAACAAAAATAAGTTACATTGTATGTTAATTATCATGAAATATCATTAATATTTCTGTGGGTCAAGGAATTGCTCATAATTTAGATACTTATTTTACGTCAAGATAAGTTATTTTATTCATGTATCGATTTCTTTTTCAATATAAGCAAACAATTTATCCACTTTTCAATTATTATCCGTAATTCACGTTCCAAATCGAATTATTACGTGTACAAGAGCGTGTCATTGCCACAGTGCAATACAAGAGTGTTACTTACTTCAACTGTGTATGACTTGTTGACCTAAGTACAGTAACTATGCAATGGAATCAATCTAAAGGTTGACTCTAATTCTAGGGAAGAGTGAAAAGTTGGCACATGAAGTTAAAACACCCCCGTGACAACGAATTGCATGGAATGACTACTTTAAATATAGGTATAGCTGTCGTGAATGTGATAATGCAAGAATAGATTACCTAAATTACGTGAAAATTAATGGGTCTATGAAGGATGATCATCCAACCTATAATTGGTATAAATTTCTGCCGAATTAATATTTTGATTTATGTGATTTTGCTTTTTTATGCTAGACACAAACTTTAGCGTTTTTTATGTCTTCAAAAGGTTTTTATAAGGAATATAGAATATAACAGATTTCGTTTAATGAAATTTTTATAAATTATATTAAATATATTTTATAAGACACTTATATTTTTTATAAACGTATCGATAAATTTAAACAAAACATGCATAGAAGAAAAGATCAAAGCTTACCGAAACCTCGTTCCTGTCAGAATAATTGATGATGCTTCTTCCATGGTACCAAAGAACAAATTCAGGTGGTTCCGTTATCCTCCCAACTCTACAGCTGAGTTCCAGATCTCCACCACTGTTCATGTACACCTCTCTTGTTCCAGATATTCGGGCGTAAGCAACTGTAGAAGACAAATTATTATATTGAGAACTACCTCTATTTGCATTCCAGATCTAGTCGGAAACACGGAATAACCCTCACCAATGACATGGAGCTCAAATGTTAATGAAATCTTCGTCTCAGTTGAAACTTGACACTCGTATCCGCCAGAATCTTCGATTGAAGCCGATGTGATTTTCAGAACCCATTCATCCGCATCGCTACTCGAATGAGCTGAGATTCGTTGGTCCGTGGTGTATGTATACGAATTTACGGTCATAACCTGGGAGTCGGCCTTTCGAATCCATGTCACCTATTCAAATTTGGTTATGAAGAAATTATTCACGATACAGAGAAACCTTTTGATGTAATAATTATCATCTTATGAACGATATTTTCAAGGAAGAATTAAAAGAAAAACCTCATCTGAATATTATCTAAAATTATGTCATACAGATTACCTTCAGCCTATTTTATGTGGTATCAGTAGATATAAAATAATCAAAATCGAATATATAATAAATAATTGCTCCATGCAATTAATCTCTACGAATGAAACTATTCTTTAAACAACTCACCGCTCTGTCTGCAAGGTTGTTGATTTTACAATGAAGGAAGGCGGTGCTTCCTGCGGCTGCTATTACTTTTTCCCGGTTGGATTTGTCAAAATTAGGCTGGAGGAGGTACTTGTCCCAGTTGAGACTTGGACGTCCCTGTGGGAGTGACTTACTCGTGTGGAGACTCCCTGCAACGAAAATAACATTATCAAAAGTTATCCTCCTCTGAGCCAAATACCCAGGCAGCAAGGATTTATTCCTGGGATAATAAGGGAATATACCAGGAATATGTCCTTCTTCCCAGGGTTATTCCCTTAATATCCCAGGAATAATGCTTGCTTCCTGGGTAAGGATATGGATTTATCCACTGATTTGTTTTTTAAGGAACACAATTTGCCAATAAAAACAATAAGGATAAAATATTTACTGAAGTTATAATTAAATTATCGCAATGGTATATTACACAAAATATAAAGTATTAGTTTATGAAGTAATTATCTGAATTTAATGCTACATATAATTAAAAAAATCTTTAATTCAATTTTGTTTTAATTGAAAATAAGCATTTTTATAAGTATATTGGTTACCTAACAGAATTGAGATGTTGTGAAATTCAATTTGAACAGCAACAAAAAAATTAAAATTTCCAGCAAAAATAAAATAATTTGATGTTGGAAACATCCTTTGAATATTTTTCTGTGAAAATGAATAATTCTTAATCATATTTATTAATAAAACCTAAAACTTGGAAACGAATTTAAATAAATCGACTTTAATGTTTTAGCTTTGAAATTTAAACAAGAATAAATCAGCTCACATTTGCATTATGGATTCTTCCTGATAGAAGAATAAACAATCCATAGAATTAGATTTATCTACGCCAATTACTCATTAATTGAATCATCCATCACTAATAATTAATATTTGAGCTATCAGAATAGTAGAATTAAAGAGAAACCATACTTCAAAATCTTAATTTTTCAATGTCCAACATATATCGACATGATATTCCCTCAGGGTCAGCTAATTGGACAAAATTTATTTCATTTGTTCCTTTGTTTGTTATATATTATTACAATTGTATATATTACAATTGTTTGTTATAGGAAGTTGTTATAATAACTGAAGAAATAAGTAAACAAGGATTTCTAAGACAATTAGTTTGAATACGAAGGAAAATAATTATTATATTGTTGATTAAATGTATTTGAGAATGTTTACTTTGTGGAAACTTAACAAGTTTCAATTTTATATTACAGTAAAACTCCTGAGTTATGAAACACTCGAGTTATGAAGGACCTGAGTTATGAAGCAGTTTTCTATGTTTAAATTATAGAAAACGATATACACGTCAAGAACTTTTTCCAAGTTATCCCTCAAAGAGAATAGTTTTCTCCAAGATTTTAATCATAGAAAACTATCAGTGCCCTTGAGATATGAAGTGGCTCTGAGTTATGAAGAAACCAACACTTCATAACACAGGTGCTTCACTTTATTATAAAACGAGCAATAATGTCAAAATTTAAAAAAAGACATTTTCATCTCCGAAATGTTAATATATTCACTATACAAGTTACATGAGTCTTCTGGATAGGGTGTATCAAATGTCAGGGTTTCACATTTTCTTTTGTGTGGGCGCAAGTTCGCCGTATGGTATATAATTTAAAGTTCCCGTGTTCGTATTAAAACTTTAGCAGAATGTTGCTATGATGAGGTAACTACATTTCGGTCAAGTTACAACAGAAATTTACACTCATATCTTATGCCTCTGTTAAATTAATTTGAAAAGAGTAATTCGGTTAGAAAATAATGTTCTTGTTTCTGATACTTATTATGCCATAAGATATGATAATAACATAATAATAATTCTTACGGTGAACCTGAGATTGTTTCATGCATCCCGAAAATGAAAGTAAAACTTTAAATTCAGTTTTGAAATATCACAAAGAGTTTATCGAGGTTTTCGGTTATTGTTTTAATGATTTCTTTTTAATTTTTGTATGAATTATATTTCAAAAAGTTCTTTTATAGAATAAGCATTAATAGGGTGAACTATTATGAAATTGGAATTATTGTACATAGTTGTTTACATTATTGATAAGTTATGCATTATTTGTAGATCTATTAATACTGTTATATTCATGATTTGTAAAACAATGAAAATATGCATAAAAAACATATAGGAACGATATTGTATAATAATTACATACTGTGTATTAATAGCAAATTATTTATTTTAGGACACACAAAAATTAAATGAAAGGAAAATTAATCGAAGATTGATATAACTCTATAATAAATATTATTAAATACATAACTCTATTCACATGTAAAGTTTTTGATGAAATTAATAAAAACTCAATACGTATTTTTTTGCATTGATCGATAGCCAATCTATATGATATGGCCAATAAAATATGTATACAAAGATGATTTGATATGATATTGATAATATGGTTTTAATATAGCATAACCACATGTTTTTTATATGTTCTTATGATAGTTAGATTCATTTAACGTGTATTACACATATTAATACTGTGTGTCACATTAAAACCATTAACCCATGTGTATGCAATGTGAAATTGTTTGCATGGTATATTTATCATAATATAACACGTACGGAATATAGCTGAGACTGACATCAAAGGTTGCTCTAGCCCTTACATTAGTTTTGTGCCATCTTTATTGGTCTATGCCGTGGTATGATACAATATTCGCAATCCAGTAATTGCGCTGACAAATACAGAAGAATAATGTGGCAAATATAACGGAGGGAGAAGTTTTTCTATTAGTGATCTAGGTATTATTAATATAATTATTATATGTATGAAAAATGTCAGTAGAGTTAGGTGAAAATTATCAAATACCCACGTAGGACTCCTCTATAGTGAAATACGGTATGGTGAAAGTTGAGTCCTGAGTAAGGAAGTAGCCTCTATAATGAAGAAATATTCTTTAATCTGTCTTGAATGGCAATTAGTTTTAGAAAACTAATGACTAATTTATGGCAGACTAAAAAAAATTGGTTCAATATACAGGCTACCCGCTACATCCAAACTCAAGACTCAACATTCACTTTACATGATTTTCATTATATACTTTTTTTTCATTATAGAATATTGTAAAATATGTGCTTTTTTAAATATAATATATTAGATGAATTTAACAACAGCTTATGAATGTAAAACAAATATTCTTTTTATTACTTAGAATTTTCCGATGGTTATTGTTCTAAGTAATCTATCTTATCTTTTCTTTAAAATAATCTCTTGTTACCAAATAGCCTTAAGTCCCTTTGACATTAAAGAATTTCCATCTTTTTTGTTTAGAAACTTTGTTTGAAGATAAAATATATAAAAAAACACATTCAGGTTGATGGCTTTTTTCTTAGCTCATACACATGAAATGTTCCGTACAACTCTGCGACTTAAAAGAGAATAATTAATTTTATTAGTTTTTCATCGTTCGTATCAAATTATTTAGTTAATAATGAATTTACATGATGAATTAACAATAATAGAAATAATAGAGAAAGTTAGACTCCATATAAATGAAAAGTTCAAAGTTCATATATATTAAAACAATGAATTTAAATGCATATTGCGTATTCATTCCGTGTATAAATTGGCAGTAATTAATATGGAAGAAGAGAAAGAATAATATTTAAAACATATTCAATTGAATTCGATACAAATGAAATAAATGAAGCAATATATTGCTCATCAAAATTCCGTTCCCATCATCTGTCACTTTTTACATAATAATAATGGCAATAAAGGGGAGTTGTTTCATTATTTCCCCTACCAGGAAACAACTGGTACACTTTACAGTTAGGTTTGATATGGAAAACCAAAATAAAAATAATTACTACAATGGATAATTAACAATGTTTTTTTCACTTGTTAGAACTGTTCTGTAATTTAGATTGTACGGTAATAGGGATTGAATAACGTTCAGTGCCTTTTATACACTAAGTGAAAAAGTGTGTCTCTGATTAGATAGCGTATCAATGAGAATAGAAGTCACTCTAAGAAGAAGGTAATATACCGTAGAGTTTTAGGACTTTTTTAAGTAAAGAGTTAACTTCCTCACCCGGAGAACATTCTTTCAACATTACCAAAGGAAATATATTACCAACTTACGACCTCTTTTTGAGATCAAATTTTGGAGTGTTGGATTCGGAAGTTATAACTCGGGGATATTCGAAATGGAAAAGGGAGGATAATTTATTTTAGGAAAGATATGAATTTAGGATATCATATTAATTCGGAACCAAGAAATCGAAAACTGTGTCACCGTAGGAATTTGGAATATCATTGGAGAAATTCTATCCTAATATAAATATTAAAGCTTACAATACCCGTAGTGTGTTTATTTATATATTAATTTATTTGGTGTTCCCTTTTATCCGGCGTGTATTAAACTTGAAGAATGTAACTATGATACGCACGGGAATTTATTGACTTGATATTTAAATTCCTCAGTCTTTATTTAATTTTTAAATGTATTTTATCTTTCTAATAAATTAGACTATGCAGAAAATTTAATTTTAATTGAATTCATTAAAAGTAACCTAATAACAGGTAATAAATTGATATTGATGATGACCCATTATTTTTAACGGGAAAGTACACTAGTATATATAATTACGTAACAACTAATATTTGAGTACATAGTTAAAAATACCACATCGACATCACTAATATATTTCTCTTTATTAATAGCATACGTGCCAAAAAATTCAAAACCTATTTTTTCCCTTTTAATAAAACATTATTCCATACTATTTCTGCAATATTCTGCTACCTTTAAATGAATCGCATATGAAAAATATATGAAGCTTAAATTGGGAAAGGATACCATTTCGTAATATATGCCATTAATCAGAATGTTTAGGGCAGATCATGTCAGTGGAATTTTCATAATGATGCTCTCTCCTCTAAAGTTTTTTCATCATTATTGGGGGTATATGGATTTCATGCATCAATAGAACTTCATTAAACTTAAAAATACGTCTCCCAAAAGTTTCTGAAAGGTAAAGCTCCATAGATTTCTTTTGGAAATTTGTCATAAAGAATTGAAAAGCCATATATTGGTAAATTGGATTTTCGTGGAATGTATGAATCTCTATTCCCTGCATTTTAGAACTTGGAAAAAAATCACATATAAGGAAAATTTACCTAGTAATAAGAAAAAAAATTAATATCAAACACTTCAAAAAAGGAAAAGAATGTGACCTAATATTGTTAACCAGAAAATAATAAAGCGGAAGAATTGAAAAGAAACCTGATTCATCGACTGATAATCAAGTTTCATATACTGCATTATCTTAGGTATTAATTAGGTATTATAGTGTATCTTATTGTAAAATGGGAATAGCTTACCAAATATTAACTCTACAAAATCATGGAGCAATTATAATTTATGATTGAGCAGTTAAATATTCATTCCTGTTTAAAATATACCAGAACATTTCTTTGTAACCTAATGACTATTCTTCATTCATAAATATTATTTCTTTGATACCATGTTTTCAAAACATGTAATAATTTCAATATGACTGTGCTGTTAAACCTCCATTCTTCTATCTAATATGTCCTAAAACAATTCTAACTCAATGACTATTCTTCATTCATTGCTCCATTATTTCCCTGAATATTCAGTTTACGAAACTGCTTATCACATCAAATAAACCAGACTTACAAGGTAGTAGAGTAACTCTCTGAATTTTCCCTGAAATTCTTTGACGTTGCCACAGCTTATGATTCTCGCAGGCATGCATCCACCTGTCATATTTCTTTGGTAATTGAAAGAAAGGCTCACGAAGGAGAAAATAGGCTCTGCTTCCAAGGTGTAGGGCATACGGTGGATATTTTTCTTGTGCGAGGATTTAAAATAGAATCTTTTTCAGGTGGAATGAGCTGAAACTCTTTTCAATTTTAAATAAATAACATATACTGTAACAAGAGAATTCATAGAGCGAATGAATATTGCATTGTTACGTTTATTAGCATAGCATGTTGTGATCTACGGGTATTATAAGTTATAAGAAGTCATTATAAAGCTATTATAAAGTTGTTATAAAGGGATGTACAACAATAACGATAACAATAACGTGAGGTATGTATGATAATCATCCTCTGAGATATAAAAAAATTTAATCATTATTTATTATCTATAATTATTTTAATAACGTTTAATTATTTTAATAATGTTTAATTATTTTAATAATAACAAATTAATCAGAAATATTAGATTTAGTATCAAATTGATAGTTTATCATTATCAGATTGAAAATTAATTTAATTAACAATCTTTGTTTTCATATTCATAAACTTCCTTCAAAGTCTCGGAAATGTATAATTAATCATTAATGTATATCCATTTGTAATTAAATGTATGAGTTAAAGTAAACAATCACGACTGATGCAATTAATTAATCATTTCCACTATATTGTAAACTCAGAGTATTAATTACCAATATTAACTTCTCGGTACTATCAGAGTAAAGAGTCACTGTGATGATGTACTATCAGAGTAAAGAGTCACTGCGATGATGTACTATCAGAGAAAAGAGTCACTGTGATGATATACTATCAGAGATAAGAGTCACTGTGATGATGTACTATCAGAGAAAAGAGTCACTGTGATGATGTACTATCAAAGAAAAGAGTCACTGTGATGATGTACTATCAGAGAAAAGAGTCACTGTGATGATGTACTATCAGAGAAAAGAGTCACTGTGATGATGTACTATCAGAGAAAAGAGTCACTGTGATGATGTACTATCAGAGAAAAGAGTCACTGTGATGATGTACTATCAGAGAAAAGAGTCACTGTGATGATGTACTATCAGTGAAAAGAGTCACTGTGATGATGTACTATCAGAGAAAAGAGTCACTGTGATGATGTACTATCAGAGAAAAGAGTCACTGTGATGATGTACTATCAGAGAAAAGAGTCACTGTGATGATGTACTATCAGAGAAAAGAGTCACTGTGATGATGTACTATCTGAGAAAAGAGTCACTGTGATGATGTACTATCAGAGAAAAGAGTCACTGTGATGATGTACTATCAGAGAAAAGAGTCACTGTGATGATGTACTATCGTAGAAAAGAGTCACTGTGATGATGTACTATCAGAGAAAAGAGTCACTGTGATGATGTACTATCAGAGAAAATAGTCACTGTGATGATGTACTATCAGAGAAAAGAGTCACTGTGATGATGTACTATCGTAGAAAAGAGTCACTGTGATGATGTACTATCGTAGAAAAGAGTCACTGTGATGATGTACTATCAGTGAAAAGAGTCACTGTGATGATGTACTATCAGAGAAAAGAGTCACTATGATGATGTACTATCAGAGAAAAGAGTCACTGTGGTGATGTACTATCAGGGAAAAAAGTCACTGTGATGATGTACTATCAGAGAAAAGAGTCACTGTGATGATGTACTATCAGGAAAAGAGTCACTGTGATGATGTACTATCAGAGAAAAGAGTCACTGTGATGATGTACTATCAGAGAAAAGAGTCACTGTGATGATGTACTATCAGAGAAAAGAGTCACTGTGATGATGTACTATCAGAGTAAAGAGTCACTGCGATGATGTACTATCAGAGAAAAGAGTCACTGTGATGATGTACTATCAGAGAAAAGAGTCACTGTGATGATGTACTATCAGAGAAAAGAGTCACTGCGATGATGTACTATCAGAGTAAAGAGTCACTGCGATGATGTACTATCAGAGAAAAGAGTCACTGTGATGATGTACTATCAGAGAAAAGAGTCACTATGATGATGTACTATCAGAGAAAAGAGTCACTGTGATGATGTACTATCAGAGAAAAGAGTCACTGTGATGATGTACTATCAGAGAAAAGAGTCACTGTGATGATGTACTATCAGAGAAAAGAGTCACTGTGATGATGTACTATCAGAGAAAAGAGTCACTGTGGTGATGTACTATCAGAGAAAAGAGTCACTGTGATGATGTACTATCAGAGAAAAGAGTCACTATGATGATGTACTATCAGAGAAAAGAGTCACTGTGATGATGTACTATCAGAGAAAAGAGTCACTGTGATGATGTACTATCAGAGAAAAGAGTCACTGTGATGATATACTATCAGAGAAAAGAGTCACTGTGATGGCGTACTATCAGAGAAAAGAGTCACTGTGATGATGTACTATCAGAGAAAAGAGTCACTGTGATGATGTACTATCAGTGAAAAGAGTCACTGTGATGATGTACTATCAGTGAAAAGAGTCACTGTGATGATGAACTATCAGAGATAAGAGTCACTGTGATGATGTACTATCAGAGAAAAGAGTCACTGTGATGATGAACTATCAGAGATAAGAGTCACTGTGATGATGTACTATCAGAGAAAAGAGTCACTGTGATGATGTACTATCAGAGAAAAGAGTCACTATGATGATGTACTATCAGTGAAAAGAGTCACTGTGATGATGTACTATCAGAGAAATATAATTGTACTTATCCATCTAAATTAACAATAATACACAAGTAACAATATATCATTTTTAATACTGTTGCAGGTTATTCATCTCCAGTCTCATTTTTTTACAAAACCATAGTTAAGAATTTTCATGCGTCATTAAATCCCATTTTTAACTGCGTAGCAACAACACATGCCGCCCAATTTAACTAAAATATTGAATAAATGAATAAATTTCACGTTATTTCAGGGCCATAGAATTCAAAAGTTTCTAAGACAGTCAACCAATCCCAATTTTTCTCCTTTTCCTTGCATCATATATTTTGATAATCATTTTGAATAGGTATTCTGAGTTGTATGGTGGTTTTCAAACATCTTTATTTAAACTTAGTAAAGACCTGAGACTATGGTAAAACAATCTTTACTGAAAAAAGGGATAGTTCAGTTTTTTTTCTATTGTCTCTCTGAGTTTAACTGCAGTAGACTCCTCTATAGTGAACTTCAACTCGTTCACTATAGAGGATTTAAGAGAAATGGAAAACTAGCCTTTCCATGGCAGACTATAGAAAATATTTTAATTCTTCTTGAACTAAAATCATTATACGTGGTATTTTCAGAATGGTTCACTATACATGACTTCATAATACAGGAGGTGCACTGCTAGAACTGTTGTTTCAAGAAATATAATTTGTTTACTATATGCAGATTCATAGAAAACTTATTGTCATTTGTGGCAGACTGAACTAAATATGTTCAATATAAAGATGTAGGTTCACTATACAGGACTCTGCTAATCAGGATGATTCCCTATACAGGAGTTTCACTGTACTGATTCTGATGCCAGAATGATCACTAATTGACTGGATTAAGAACATCGCCTCTCAAAATAAAAAGTTTATTTAAATTTCATAAGGGCTTGAACGATAATGAAAAACATGAATTTCTCGTTTTTTATTTTTTTTTATTTTATACCAAAAAAGATGTTCCAATAAAGTGTTTCGAACTTGATATGAAAGTAGATAAATAATGAATTGTTTCATCAATGCTTTAATAATAACATCTACCCTCACAATTATCATCAACCATTTATTTTACCCATACAATTATCATCAACCATTTATTTTACCCTCACAATTATCATCAACCATTTATTTTACCCTCACAATTATTACCAACCATTTATTTTACCCATACAATTATCATCAACCATTTATTTTACCCTCACAATTATCATCAACCATTTATTTTACCCTCACAATTATTACCAACCATTTATTTTACCATCACAATTATTATCAACCATTTATTTTACCCTCACAATTATTACCAACCATTTATTTTACCCTCACAATTATTATCAACCCTATATTTTACCCTCACAATTATTACCAACCATTTATTTTACCCTCACAATTATTATCAACCATTTATTTTACCCTCACAATTATTACCAACCATTTATTTTACCCTCACAATTATTATCAACCATTTATTTTACCCTCACAATTATTACCAACCATTTATTTTACCCTCACAATTATTATCAACCATTTATTTTACCCTCACAATTATTACCAACCATTTATTTTACCCTCACAATTGTTACCAACCATTTATTTTACCCTCACAATTATTACCAACCATTTATTTTACCCTCACAATTATTATCAACCATTTATTTTACCCTCACAATTATTACCAACCATTTATTTTACCCTCACAATTATTGCCAACCATTTATTTTACCCTCACAATTATTATCAACCATTTATTTTACCCTCACAATTATTACCAACCATTTATTTTACCCTCACAATTATTACCAACCATTTATTTTACCCTCACAATTATTATCAACCATTTATTTTACCCTCACAATTATTACCAACCATTTATTTTACCCTCACAATTGTTATCAACCATTTATTTTACCCTCACAATTATTACCAACCATTTATTTTACCCTCACAATTATTACCAACCATTTATTTTACCCTCACAATTATTATCAACCATTTATTTTACCCTCACAATTATAACCAACCATTTATTTTACCCTCACAATTATTACCAACCATTTATTTTACCCTCACAATTATTATCAACCATTTATTTTACCCTCACAATTATTACCAACCATTTATTTTACCCTCACAATTATTATCAACCCTTTATTTTACCCTCACAATTATATCCTATCATCAAAGCAAGCAGATTGTTTCAAGGTTGTTTTTTAAAATAATAACATGATTCTTAATCCTTCCGCTATTATAAGATTCATACAATAACAATTATACCTGTTTTCCATTTGATGATATTTACTCAGTACAGAATGATCTGTAAATTACTGGAGTATGTCCAAGGATGTTATTTTATAATGTAAAGCATGGAATATTTATTTGTTAGGGATGAGGAGACGGATTTGTAATGTTAAAATGTACAAAAAGATGAAAAGTATTTCATCTTGCCCTTTTGTAATTTATAACATTAAAGAGATGATTTCTTCATCATTTACTATTATAACTGTTAAAAAGATCCGACGATACGAGATTTTAAATATTCTTCTAAGATCTGGTAATAGATAATATAAAATAGTACTGAGTACTTTGGATACATGGCAATTTCAAAAGATAGCACCTTATAATATTGTCGTTGTCTGAATGTTGTACCAATATTGTGTCAATATTGTTAAGACGATGTCCCAATATTGTTACAACAACACTTTCCAACACTTTCCCCATATTGTTGCAACACTGTCTCAATATCGTTGCAACTTTGTCTCAATATCGTTACAACAATGTCCAATATTGCGCCAACATCCCAACATTCCAATGTTGGGAAAATGATGTCCCGAGAAAAATTTCTGTCTGGGGTATAAGTTTCCTTGTGGCAATACTTCCAATACAACTCCATTGAACTCGACACAAACTAATACCGATTATTTGTTTGGACGAATCACACAAGCAAACTAAATATAATTCAATCGATTACTTCTGAAAGGTCACATCAAAGAAAGTAAACATCTACCTAAAACATTGATACATGTAGATTGACATTATTATTTCGTTAAACATTTTTTAAGTCTATCAATCTGGATGAAATATTGCTATTATAATTGCATATTGAATACATTATCATTTAGAATATTTAATAAAAGAATACAAATAATCAGTGTTTATGACAAAGTTAATTCCAATGGTAAATTTAAAAAAATTATGTATTTTTTTCAAACTCTAACGCTAGAAATTTCTGAAAAATGCTGAAACGAATTGAAAGTCATGAGGTAATTGGTAAATCTAATTAAATTCCTTTTGAAGAGAATAACCCATGCATATGTCACTCACATCAGATTAAATTCTATGAAAGTTAAATCAAACCACCGATATAATTGCGTTGAAATCTTTTATGTCGGAATATTCGAAATAAATCATTAATATTAAATGGCACGCGTGAAAACGTAATTAGAATTGTACAGGTTTAGATGGTGTATATATTTAATTAGTTGAAAGTATTTAAAATGTGTTCTAACACGTTGACTACGTATTGGTACACATTTGTACCACTATGTATATTACTGATGGACTTAGTGGTACACTGTCAATATTATAAACCCGAATTAAATTGTGACAATGTGAAGTACATTTATAGCACTGTTTCTATCATACAGACAATATCAATAGGTACACACAGAGGTACTCAGCTCCTCTCGCTATCGTCGGACATGTCATACAGAAACAAGAACGAAAACTTGTAATTTTGACTAAGGCAGTTAGGCTAGACATCACTTTGACAAAGGCAGTTAGGCTAGACATCATTTTGACAAAGGCAGTTAGGCTAGACATCATTTTGACAAAGGCAGTTAGGCTAGACATCATTTTGACAAAGGCAGTTAGGCTAGACATCACTTTGACAAAGGCAGTTAGGCTAGACATCATTTTGACAAAGGCAGTTAGGCTAGACATCATTTTGACAAAGGCAGTTAGGCTAGACATCATTTTGACAAAGGCAGTTAGGCTAGACATCATTTTGACAAAGGCAGTTAGGCTAGACATCACTTTGACAAAGGCAGTTAGGCTAGACATCATTTTGACAAAGGCAGTTAGGCTAGACATCATTTTGACAAAGGCAGTTAGGCTAGACATCATTTTGACAAAGGCAGTTAGGCTAGACATCATTTTGACGAAGGCAGTAAGGCTAGACATCATTTTGACAAAGGCAGTTAGGCTAGACATCATTTTGACGAAGGCAGTAAGGCTAGACATCATTTTGACAAAGGCAGTAAGGCTAGACATCATTTTGACAAAGGCAGTTAGGCTAGACATCATTTTGACAAAGGCAGTTAGGCTAGACATCACTTTGACAAAGGCAGTTAGGCTAGACATCATTTTGACAAAGGCAGTTAGGCTAGACATCATTTTGACGAAGGCAGTAAGGCTAGACATCATTTTGACAAAGGCAGTTAGGCTAGACATCATTTTGACAAAGGCAGTTAGGCTAGACATCGTTTTGACAAAGGCAGTTAGGCTAGACATCGTTTTGACAAAGGCAGTTAGGCTAGACATCGTTTTGACAAAGGCAGTTAGGCTAGACATCGTTTTGAGCAATTGTAGTCAATATGTTAACTAATATATAGTGTTCCTATATAAATACTTGTTTGTGATTATTAGAGAATTCATTACATTCTTGATTTGTTAATTTATTTTCAAAATACTTTCTCAAGGAAACCTAGTAACACTCAGAAAACTTGAGAAACAGAGCAGAATATATTTGAGCTGAAGAGTCTTCTACTTTTCAATTATACATGTCTAACAAATATATGTTGCCTCTTAGACTAATATATTTCTATATGCACAAATATTTAATATAGCGTACTATATTATTCTCCATTATTCTAATTACTCAATTCATTTATAATCAGGTAATAGTGGACGCCTCTAGTTCATATTTTTGTGTCTCAATATAGTCACAGCACACCAGAATGACGTAATGTTCTTTTTGTGTCAATATAGTCACAGCGCACCAGAATGACGTAATGTTCTTTTTGTGTCAATATAGTCACAGTGAACCAGAATGACATAATGTTCTTTTTGTGTCAATGTAGTCACAGCGCACCAGAATGACGTAATGTTTTTTTTGTGTCAATATAGTCACAGCGCACCAGAATGACGTAATGTTCTTTTTGTGTCAATATAGTCACAGCGCACCAGAATGACGTAATGTTCTTTTTGTGTCAATGTAGTCACAGCGCACCAGAATGACGTAATGTTCTTTTTGTGTCAATAGAGTCACAGTGCACCAGAATGACGTAATGTTATTTGTGTGTCAAATAGTCATAGTGCACCAGAATGACGTAATGTTCTTTTTGTGTCAATATAGTCACAGTGCACCAGAATGACGTAATGTTCTTTTTGTGTCAATATAGTCACAGTGCACCAGAATGACGTAATGTTCTTTTTGTGTCAATATAGTCACAGTGCACCAGAATGACGTAATGTTCTTTTTGTGTCAATATAGTCACAGTGCACCAGAATGACGTAATGTTCTTTTTGTGTCAAATAGTCACAGTGCACCAGAATGACGTAATGTTCTTTTTGTGTCAAATAGTCACAGTGCACCAGAATGACGTAATGTTCTTTTTGTGTCAAATAGTCACAGTGCACCAGAATGACGTAATGTTCTTTTTGTGTCAATATAGTCACAGAGCACCAGAATGACGTAATGTTCTTTTGTGTCAATATAGTCACAGTGCACCAGAATGACGTAATGTTCTTTTTGTGTCAATATAGTCACAGTGCACCAGAATGACGTAATGTTCTTTTTGTGTCAATATAGTCACAGTGCACCAGAATGACGTAATGTTCTTTTTGTGTCTCAATATAGTCACAGCGCACCAGAATGACGTAATGTTCTTTGTGTGTCAAATAGTCACAGCGCACCAGAATGACGTAATGTTCTTTTTGTGTCATATAGTCACAGCGCACCAGAAAGACGTAATGTTATTTTTGTGTCAATATAGTCACAGTGCACCAGAATGACGTAATGTTCTTTTTGTGTCAATATAGTTGCAGTGCACCAGAATGACGTAATGTTCTTTTTGTGTCAAATAGTCACAGCGCACCAGAATGACGTAATGTTCTTTTTGTGTCAATATAGTCACAGCGCACCAGAATGACGTAATGTTCTTTTTGTGTCAATATAGTCACAGTGCACCAGAATGACGTAATGTTCTTTTCGTGTCTCAATATAGTAACAGCGCACCAGAATGACGTAATGTTCTTTGTGTGCCAAATAGTCACAGCGCACCAGAATGACGTAATGTTCTTTTTGTGTCAAATAGTCACAGCGCACCAGAATGACGTAATGTTATTTTTGTGTCAATATAGTCACAGTGCACCAGAATGACGTAATGTTCTTTTTGTGTCAATGTAGTCACAGTGCACCAGAATGACGTAATGTTCTTTTTGTGTCAATATAGTCACAGTGTACCAGAATGACATAATGTTCTTTTTGTGTCAATATAGTCACAGTGCACCAGAATGACGTAATGTTCTTTTTGTGTCAATATAGTCACAGTGCACCAGAATGACGTAATGTTCTTTTTGTGTCATAATAGTCACAGTGCACCAGAATGACGTAATGTTCTTTTTGTGTCAATATAGTCACAGTGCACCAGAATGACGTAATGTTCTTTTTGTGTCAAATAGTCACAGCGCACCAGAATGACGTAATGTTCTTTTTGTGTCAATATAGTCACAGCGCACCAGAATGACGTAATGTTCTTTTTGTGTCAATATAGTCACAGTGCACCAGAATGACGTAATGTTCTTTTTGTGTCAATATAGTCACAGCGCACCAGAATGACGTAATGTTATTTTTGTGTCAATATAGTCACAGTGCACCAGAATGACGTAATGTTCTTTTTGTGTCAATATAGTCACAGTGCACCAGAATGACGAATGTTCTTTTTGTGTCAATATAGTCACAGTGCACCAGAATGACGTAATGTTCTTTATGTGTCAATATAGTCACAGTGCACCAGAATGACGTAATGTTCTTTTTGTGTCAATATAGTCACAGTGCACCAGAATGACGTAATGTTCTTTTTGTGTCAATATAGTCACAGTGCACCAGAATGACGTAATGTTCTTTTTGTTTGTCAATATAGTCACAGTGTACCAGAATGACGTAATGTTCTTTTTGTGTCAATATAGTCACAGTGCACCATAATGACGTAATGTTCTTTTTGTGTCAATATAGTCACAGTGCACCATAATGACGTAATGTTCTTTTCGTGTCAATATAGTCACAGTGCACCAGAATGACGTAATGTTCTTTTTGTGTTAATGTAGTCACAGTGCACCAGAATGACGTAATGTTCTTTTTGTTTGTCAATATAGTCACAGTGCACCAGAATGACGTAATGTTCTTTTTGTTTGTCAATATAGTCACAGTGCACCAGAATGACGTAATGTTCTTTTTGTGTCAAATAGTCACAGCGCACCAGAATGACGTAATGTTCTTTTTGTGTCAATATAGTCACAGTGCACCAGAATGACGTAATGTTCTTTTTGTGTCAATATAGTCACAGTGCACCAGAATGACGTAATGTTCTTTTTGTGTCAATGTAGTCACAGTGCACCAGAATGACGTAATGTTCTTTTTGTGTCAATATAGTCACAGTGCACCAGAATGACGTAATGTTCTTTTTGTGTCAATATAGTCACAGTGCACCAGAATGACGTAATGTTCTTTTTGTGTCAATATAGTCACAGTGCACCAGAATGACGTAATGTTCTTTTTGTTTGTCAATATAGTCACAGTGCACCAGAATGACGTAATGTTCTTTTTGTGTCAAATAGTCACAGCGCACCAGAATGACGTAATGTTCTTTTTGTGTCAATATAGTCACAGTGCACCAGAATGACGTAATGTTCTTTTTGTGTCAATATAGTCACAGTGCACCAGAATGACGTAATGTTCTTTTTGTGTCAATATAGTCACAGTGCACCAGAATGACGTAATGTTCTTTTTGTGTCAATGTAGTCACAGTGCACCAGAATGACGTAATGTTCTTTTTGTGTCAATGTAGTCACAGTGCACCAGACTGACGTAATGTTCTTTTTGTGTCAATATAGTCACAGTGCACCAGAATGACGTAATGTTCTTTTTGTTTGTCAATATAGTCACAGTGCACCAGAATGACGTAATGTTCTTTTTGTGTCAATATAGTCACAGTGTACCAGAATGACGTAATGTTCTTTTTGTGTCAATATAGTCACAGTGCACCAGAATGACGTAATGTTCTTTTTGTGTCAATGTAGTCACAGTGCACCAGAATGACGTAATGTTCTTTTTGTGTCAATGTAGTCACAGTGCACCAGACTGACGTAATGTTCTTTTTGTGAAGTTACAGGGCAATCAGCCCTAATGGACTAACTGGGGACTCATTGGCCAACTTATGTAATTTAGCCCCACGCCTCTGAAGACCAATTATATAACATTCTTGGGAACAAGAGTAGACCCTAGAAAGTACTCCAATATCTAAGAGTAGACCCTAGAAAGTACTCCAATATTTATGAGTAGACCCTAGAAAATACTCCAATATCTAAGAGTAGACCCTAGTAAGTACTCCAATATCTAAGAGTAGATACTTTAAAGTACTCCAATATCTAAGAGTAGATACTTTAAAGTACTCCAATATCTAAGAGTAGACACTAGAAAGTACTCCAATATCTATGAGTAGACCCTAGAAAGTACTCCAATATCTAAGAGTAGACCCTAGAAAGTACTCCAATATATAAGAGTAGACCCTAGTAAGTACTCCAATATCTAAGAGTAGACACTAGAAAGTACTCCAATATCTATGAGTAGACCCTAGAAAGTACTCCAATATATAAGAGTAGACCCTAGAAAGTACTCCAATATATAAGAGTAGACCCTAGTAAGTACTCCAATATCTAAGAGTAGACACTAGAAAGTTCTCCAATATCTAAGAGTAGACCCTAGTAAGTACTCCAATATCTAAGAGTAGACACTAGAAAGTACTCCAATATCTATGAGTAGACCCTAGAAAGTACTCCAATATATAAGAGTAGACCCTAGAAAGTACTCCAATATCTAAGAGTAGACCCTAGAAAGTACTCCAATATATAAGAGTAGACCCTAGTAAGTACTCCAATATCTAAGAGTAGATACTTTAAAGTACTCCAATATCTAAGAGTAGACACTAGAAAGTACTCCAATATCTAAGAGTAGACCCTAGTAAGTACTCCAATATCTAAGAGTAGACACTAGAAAGTACTCCAATATCTAAGAGTAGACCCTAGTAAGTACTCCAATATCTAAGAGTAGACACTAGAAAGTACTCCAATATCTATGAGTAGACCCTAGAAAGTACTCCAATATCTAAGAGTAGACCCTAGAAAGTACTCCAACATCTAAGAGTAGACCCTAGAAAGTACTCCAATATCTAAGAGTAGACCCCAGTACTCAGGTGTGTTTAATAGAAGAAACAAGTCAGTACTTTACTAATCTATATCAGCTGTGAGAGGACTGTCATATAATATCCAAATTTTGAAATAAAACTGTAATACAAATCAAAATAGTGATAGAAAAGAATAAGCAAGTGCCAGTCCATATCAACCCACATATTTATAGCATTTGTCACTGAGCATATGTTCACATATGCAATTTGTTGAGAGCTTTTGTGTCTTGCATGACATCAAGATCAGATTTAAAAAAATAGAGACCATTTGCACCTAAGAATATTTGCGTTACTTCTTCAATGAATTTTAGGGAAAACTGTCGCGTTATTTCTTAAAATGAGGAAAATCAATTAGTTATGGGGAAAATTATGTTAGGTTTTTCCGATATATTTTCTGTTTCTTTTTACCAAATATGCGTTACCGATCACACGAATTAGATTAAAATTTTAAGAGTTTATGGTTCTATTTATTATCGTCTGACAAAGAACTAAATGAAGAAAAGAATGTATTTAAGATAGGTATATCTACTTAAATAGGATGTGTAGCTTTATATATAAAAACAACTGAAAAAATTAGTTTGAATTCGAATTGAAAAATGTAATAATATAAGAATAGGTACATTCAAAGTACATTGATGAGTACATTCATGTTCCTAAATGAATTTTTACATTCAATAAAAACTTTATATACGTTGACTATATACATTAATATATGAAGATACATTATTTAAGTAAATATAAGTATTTCATCGAATTACTTTTCATTGATAATTGTAAAATAGTCCCTAGCCATTGAATGAAAGCTACCATTTTTAT